>PVJL010007372.1:61168-79176 GCA_004026885.1 Lyroderma lyra | reverse complement strand
AAAGGAACTCTGGTACACTGCTGGTGGGAGTGCAAACTGGTACAACCACTGTGGAAGGCAGTGTGGAGGGTCCTCAGAAAATTGGGAATGGAGTTACCATGTGACCCGGCAATCCCCCTTCTGGGGATCTACCCAAAAGACCTGAAAATCTTTGTCCGCAAAGACTTCTGTACCCCAATGTTCATTGCAGCACTGTTCACAGTGGCCAAAACATGGAAACAACCAAAATGCCCTGCGACAGATGACTGGATAAAGAAGCTGTGGTACATATACACAATGGAATATTACTCAGCTATAAGAAAAGGTGAAATAGGGCCATTTGCAACAAAAAGGATGGATCTAGAGATTATCATGCTAAGTGAAATAAGCCAGACAGAAAAAAACCAAGAACCATATGAGTTCACTCATATGCAGAATATAAAACTGAAAGCGACAAAGAAAAAACAAACAAATAACAAGAACCAAAAAAACTTCATGGACACAATCAATAGTTTAAGGGCTATTTGGGGGTAAGAAGGGAGGGGGTGAGAGAAGAGGGAATGTGTGGGAGAGGCGGAAGGGGGAGCCAAATATATGGTGATGGAAAGAGAGCTAGCTCATATGGGGTGGTGAACATATAATGCAACAGATAGCTGATGCACTGTAGAACCTGGAACCTATGTAACTCTTGGTAACTAATGTCACCCCAATAAGCTTGACAGTAAAAATATTTTTATAATAAAAAAACTTCCACAAAAAAATATATATAGCTGAATTCTTTAAAAAAAGATATCTAAGCCTCCATGTTCATTGCAGCATTATTTACAATAGCACAAATGTGGAACAATCTGTCCATCAATCAATGAATGGAGAAAAAAATGAGATCTATACATTATTTATAATATATTACAGCTATATATGTAAAATAGCATATTATTCCCATTTTAAAAAAGGAAATTTTTTATGGGGAATAATGGATGGATGGACCTTGAGGGTATTATGCTAAGTGAAATAAGCTAGGCAGAGAAAGACAAATACTGTATTTATATGTGGAAACATAACAAAAAAAAACAAAAAAATACCAGATTCATAGAAACAGAGAACAGATTGGTTGTTGGCAGAGGCAGGGGGTTGAGAATGAGCAAAATGGGTGAAGGTGGTCAAAAGATACAAATTTCAGTTAAAGATAAATAAATGTGTGGTCACTATAGTTAACAATAGTGTATTATACATTTTAAAGTTGCTAAGAGAGTAGATCTTAAAAATTCTCATCACACACACACACAAAAAAAAACTGTAATTATTATATGTGGTGATGGATGTTAACTAAGTTTGTTATGGTGATCATTTTATGATATGTACATATGAGTATACCTAATCATGTTGTACAACTAAAACTAATACAATGTAATATGTCAATTATATTTCAATTTAAACTGATAAATATAAAAAAAAACGATAGGGACAGAGAACATAACAGTTATTATCAGGGGTTAAGAGTTGAGGAGTAATTGACTGCAAAGAAGTGTAGGGGGCTTTGGGCCCCAAAGTTTTGGGGAATAATGAAACTTTTTTGAATCCTTGTTTTGGTGCTGATTACATGACTCAATGCATTTGTCAAAATTCATAGAACTATATTCAAAAAAGAATTGACTTTTCTCTATGCAAATTTAAAGTTATGTGCTTAATAAAAGACACTGAGGATTTCTGGTCAAGATGGTGGAGTAGGTAAATGCTGGGCTTACCTCCTCTCATAGCCACATCAAAGTTACAACTAAACTATAGAACAATCATCACTGAGAATCACCTGATGTCTATATGACCATTAAAAATCAGGGGATATCTTGGCTGCAAATGTCCACCACCACCACCAGAGGAACAAGGGGTACCAGCACTACACCAGGATCCCCAGCCCAGGGTTTCAGTGCCAGGGAGAGAAGTCCCTATAACTTCTGATTGTGAAAACCAGTAGCGATTGTGGCTGAATGAGACAAAGGGTGGCTGCAGTCCCAGGAACTCAGGATCTGAGTTGTCTGGCTTCAGGGCAAGAGCTAGAGGGGCAGCTTTCTCCCAAATGGTGGAGCTGGTGGAAGCCATTGCTTCTTGTTGAGCCCTCCCCCTTCTCAGGGTGGAAATACAGGTGGCTGCCATATCTGAGTCTCCATCAACCTGGCTAATATTGTTCTTTTGCCCTGAATCCCTGAGACTCTGCCACACCCAACTTTCAGGCACACCCAAGCCACTTGCAGTGGCTTTTCTGTACAGACTGCAGACTGCCTACCTTTGCTCATGCTGCAGACTTTCCTAAAATCTCTTGAAGATTCACAAAACCCAAACAAGCATCATCTGGCTTTGGCATGTCCATACCTCTTGCTGAGGAGACCTAAGCCCAGCACTCTGTAGGGTTATCCTCTGCACCACAACTCCACTGTAGTCACAACCTGTCCCTACAACCAATGAGCCCGAGGGTTAATTCCTCCCATTGGCATGCAAACAGCAACCAAGGCTCAACTACAATGGAAGGACAAACACAAGGAACACACTTGGAGCTCCTAGCTCTAGTGACCAGGGAGACTGTGCCACTAACACCACAGGACACTTATAACTTAAGTCCACTCCACTGAGACTGGGAGGCAGACCAGTCTGTCATTGCCAAGGTTTCCAGGCAGGGCAGGTTTCGGCGGTGGTACACCCAATTGAAAAAACACACGTGGACCCGACATAGGGGAACTGTAAACACACCAGCAAGCAAGCAAGCCACTTTATTGCGCACCTGGGACTATGTATACGTATTCAAACCAAAGTGGCATCTTGCCACATCTGCCCAGTAGCAGTTGTTTAGGTTTTCATGGTTACATAAGGCGGTACATGCGCAGTAACTGTCAGCCCCAGGAATTCCTCAGCCCCAGACAGGGACTGATTTGTACCAAGGTCAAGCTTGGGCGGCGGGCCTGGCTTTAACCCTTTACAGTAAGCCTGGCTGTAATTCTTTACAACAGGCTTGGCTTTAACCCTTTCGGGACTGACACACCACCCCTACAGGGCCACCACATGGGACTTCGCCCATAATGCATATCCTTGAGCCCACAGCCCGTAGCAGCAATATCGGGAACAGCAAAAGACTACCAGGCTGCTAGCAATACTTGCTAGGATCATTAGTATCCACCACCAGGTGGATCCTAAGGAATTCCACCAAGAGGTTAATGGGTCTGCTGTGGAGGAGGCAATGGCTTGTACCTCTGTGTTCATCTCGGCCAGGGCTGTCTGAATGTGCTCAGCATAATCTCGGATATATACACAACATTCCACATGTAAAATAGCACTGGTGCCACCTTGGGAGGCTGTCAATAAATCTAAAGCCATGCGATTTTGCAGCACAACTTCATGCATTTGTGCTGTTTCATCTATAAGGGCATAGCGGGCTTCTGCCCCTTTCCACAATTGAGACCAAAAACCAGTGGGCACTTTATGAGTCCCATGTTTCCGCCACAAGCCCCATCCAAACCCATTGTCATCCACTGATACCATTAAATGGAACAGTAAGGTGGTGTCAACCATCCGTAGGCTTTGGACTTGAGCTACCTGCTTGGTGGCTCGAAATCACTGTTCTATATCTGGGGTCCAATCTCAAGTACCCGCTTGCTATATCAGGTGATGTAAGGGCTGAGTTAAAGTGGCTAAATGAAGAACAAACACCCTCCAATAGCCCAACAAACCCAAATAGGTCTGCAATTGCTTCATTGTTGTCAGCCGGGGATATGCCTGTATCTTATCTATGACTGTCTCCAGCATAACCTTAGTCTTACCCGACTAGACAACTCCCAAGAACCTGACAGACAACCCAGGCCCTTGGACCTTGTCTTCGTTGACGGCCCAACCCCGGGTCTCGAGGGCTTCTCGTAGACTGGTGGCCGCAGTCTCAAGCTCTGCAAGAGAATCAGAGGTTAGCATTATGTCATCAATGTAATGGAACAGAAGGACCCCTGCTGGCTTCCGCCAGGTGGCCAAGTCCCAAGCCACCAGTCTGTAGCACAGGGTGGGACTGTGCAGATATCCCTGGGGATGCACCATGGAAGTCCATTGTCATCCTTCCCACGTGAAGGTAAACGCTCTTAATTCTCCGGCGCTATATCTATGGAGAAAAAAGGCATTTGTCAAATCCACAACATAGTGATATTGTCCCAGTTCATGTGTAAGTTTGTCCATAAGATCCATAACATTGGACACTGCTGCATGCAATGGGGGCGTCACCTTGTTCAGCTCCTGATAGTCCAGTCATTCACCAGGGTTTTTCATTGACCATATGGGAGAATTATTAGGGCTATGTGTTGGGTGGATTATCTGGGCTTCTTCAAGCATAAGAATGGTATGGCCAATCTCTTCATGCCCTCCAGGTAACAGACATTGCTTTGTATGCACAACATGGGTAGTCTGGGGCAATACCAAGGGGGCATGATGTGGGTGCCCAAAACAATAGTCTTTATCACTACTATATGCAGGTGAAATTCTCCCATTTTCACTGAGATCACCAATCCTTGAAGCATATCCACCCCTAGAATATTCTGCAATGGGGGAGACATAGACTTTATTTATAGTCTTGTGAGGGCCCCATGCTCAGGGTCACAGCTACTTGTTTGACTCATATCATCTGGCCTCCATATCCCTCCACAGTGGCCGTAGGACCACTAAAGCGATCCAGATTTCCATGCAGCCAAGTGCTATCGGCTCTAGTGTCCACAAGGGCTAGTACCCACTGCACATTATGGGGGGGGGGGGGACCAGTAAATAGCAAGTTCAACATCTGGCCTCCAATCCCATGGGTCCCCCCTCAGCTGGGTACCTCAGCTAGACCCCTAGTCTGGGTAAAAATCAGTCAGTCTCAACTCCCAAATTGGGAGTGTGACAGCCGGCAGGGGAGTAAACTGCTGCTCAGGTTCCAGCTGCTTCCACAGAGCCAGCAGCACCCCCATAGGCTGGTGCTCTATTTTCTCTGTGGTTACTCCCACAGCGAATAGATCAAACCACATCTGCTTTTGGCTTACTCTCACTGCAGGCTGAACGCCACCCTTTTGAGTCCCTTTATTTTTTCGGTGTCCTTTGGGTGGGAGCCCCTTGGGGCCCTGTAGCGATCTCACCTGGCCACCTTTTTTCTTTTTCTTCACATCCATATCCCCCAATAGAGCTAGGGCGGCTGTTATTTCATGTGCCCACCTATCTACATAGGGAGCCAAGAGAGCTGTCATAGTCTCAAAAGTTCCCAGGGGTCCTGACATTAGCTAGGATGAGGTCCTTCATCCTAGTGGTGAAAACTTTCTCATTGGGGCTATTGTAGCATATCCAAAACATCATCTGTCACAGGCCCGTCTCCCGTATGATTTACACCAGGTCCGAGTACGTGGACCAGTTCTCACATCTCAGGCAATTCACCGTCATCTGCCCAAACCGTTCGGGCCGCTGCCATTACCCAATTGATCAGGGAATGATTCCCTGCATCATGGTTAGTGTGGCCTATGTTTTGTAGCCTTTGCCTCAAGGAGAGGAGTAGTGTAATGGAGGCCAGTTGGGACATTTCATCAGGGGACAGCTCTGTTCCTTCCACCCCCTCATCCCATAATCTCAATAGCCAGCCCGGTACCATTTCCCAAACCCTTTGCCGTACCTGCTTCATCAATTGCCATAATTCAGTGGGTGAGTACAGTCATGGTGGTATGCTGCCTGGCCTGGGGGGCCCCCTGTGGTTGACCCCCCAGCCACATCAGCTGATTCAGCTCGACCTTCTGTTGCACTAAAGGGCAAGCCTGCAATATAGATATTGGGCTACCTGCCCTGGAGGACTGTACAGACTCCTCCAAGCCCTGCGGCATGCATTCTGCAGCTGCCAGGTGCTCCTCCAGCATTTCCTCCCAGCACTACAACTGGTGTATCTGTTGAGCTTGCTCCTACATATCCTGGCTGGCATGTTGCAGCACCACCAGAAACATCCAGGCTACATAACTGGCTGCCTCCCAGTGTGCTGGCAGAACATTCAGCTCCATAGATTCCAGGGCCTTCTTCATATCCCCAGGTATCGACCTAATCTTAGAGCTGTCCATGTGGCCAGATATGTGATCACTGGGTACCATAGGGATGTGGGAGGCCACATTTCTTCCACCTGAGGATCCTCAGAGGCACTGGAGTTAGTACTCACCTCATCCTGTGGACTACACCAAATGTCATTGCCAAGGTTTCCAGCAGGGCAGGTTTCGGCGGTGGTACACCCAGTTGAAAAAACACATGCAAAGCCAACAAGGGGGACCATAAACACGCCAGCAAGCAACCAAGCCCCTTTATTGCGCACCTGGGACTATGTATACATATTCAAACAAAAGTGGCATCTTGCCGCATCTGCCCAGTAGCAGTTGTTTGGGTTTTCATGGTTACATAAGGCGGTACATGCACAGTAACTGTCAGCCCCAGGAATTCCTCAGCCCCAGACATGGACAGTCAAGCCTGGGTGGCACGCCTGGCTTTAACCCTTTACAGTGAGCCTGGTTGCAATTCTTTCCAGTGGGCTTGGCTTTAACCCTTTGGGGACTGACAGTTCAATCAGGAGTGGTCAAGAAATTCATGGAATGAAAGGGAAGAAGGGTAAAAAAAAACAACAACTATTCATATTATGGGGAAAATGGAATAGCTCAGGCTCTGTCATCAAGCTTCCGCTGGAATGATGTGCCCCTGTTATGTAAACATGACTTGCCCTTCCCCAGGTGGCAGCCATTTGTTGTTTATGCACCTTATGAGGTTGCCTCTTGGCTGCCTGCCACTTCTGTTCTCCTGCCTCTATAAGGAGATGGGACTCTTTGGGAGGGAGCTGTGAGCTACTGAGAATGAACTCTCAGATGCCATTTTGTTGTTGCTCGGCTTGTGGAATGAAAGCTGTGTTTAAGTTGCCTGCAGCTCCTCCATTTTTTCTTCAGCCTGCCCAGATCCAATGCGAACCTCCCTGGCCTTAGTCCTTTGCAATACACACATTTATTATTTTTCCTTTTCAATATATTCACCCTTAACCCTAGTATACTTTTCAAGTCTTTCAATAAGTTTATATATACCCTGAAAAAAAGTGGTTTTTTTGCCCTCAAAATTGCAGCTTTAACCTCTTCATCCTCTGTAAATTTCTTCCCTTAAAGGTGTTTTTTTCAAAGTTGGGAACAAATAATGATCAGATGGAGCCAGGTCTGGACTGCAGGGATCGTGGTTTAACATTTGAAGAGCAGCCAATGCAAAATTGCTCTTGTGAATGGACACATTGCCATGCAAAAGCAGCACACCATTGGTCCATTTTTCTCTTATTTTCTCCTTCACAGATTCTTTTAACTGTTTCAGCAGACTGAAGTAGTACTTTGCAGTTATTGTAACATCCTTATCCTTGTACTCAATCAAAAGGATAACCTCTGTATCCCCCCCTCAAAAACAAAACAAAACAAAAACCAGTAACCATGATTTTTCCAGCTGATTGTGACACCTTGAACTTCTTGGTGGGTGGTGAGCCCTTTTCATGGCCCTGCATGGACTCCTTCTTTGACTCAGACTCATAATGATGAACCCAAGTTTCATCTCCAGTGAAAAGCTATTTAAAAACTTCATCATTGTTGTCTCTGCAGAGATCCAAAAACTGTCATGACCACTTGATGCACTGTTGTTTTTAAAGAGGTGCAAGCATTCTCAGTACCCATCTTGCACTGACTTTTGACATCCTTAGATACTGATGGAGAATATTCAAAATGGTTGTAGGGATACTCCAGCCATTTCTGCAAGCTACTTTTCATTCAGTCTGGCATCTTCCACTACAAGTTTTCAACTTTTTTGACAATATCTGAAGAAGTGGCCTCAACAGGGCATCCTGGACAAAGGTCATCTTCAATCAACTCTCTGCCTTGCATGAAAAGGCTATACCACTTATACACCATGGACTTCCCAGGGCAACAGTCCCTGTAAACCACTAACATCTCTTCCAAAATGGTTTGAGGTGTTTTCACTTGTTTTGTGAAAATTTTAATGATGGCACAGTTAATGATGGCATAAAATTCAATTTTATCCATACTTGGGGTTTTCTTCATATTTGACGTGCTTCTTCAGCAATATCTGAAAGAACACAGATTCAAGTATGCTGAAATTTGGCACATATACTAATAATAAGTAACACAATCAAACTGTGTGCACTACTACTCACACCTCTCCTATAATCCCCCTGTTCCATGAATTCCATGACCACCCCTCATACCTAATATATAGAAACAAACACAGGGAGGCAGCCAAAATGGGGAGACAAAGAAATATGTCCAAAATAAAAGAACAGAACAAAGCTTTATAAAAAGAACTGAACAAAGTGGAGACAAACAATCTAGCAGACACAGAGCTCAAAACACTGGTTATAAGGGTGCTCAATGATCTCAGAGAGAACTTCAACAAAGAGATAGAAAACAAAAAGATGGGAGTAGAAAACATAAAAAGAAGAACCAGTTAGAAATAAAGAATACAATACCTGAAATGAAGACTATATTAGAGGGAATCAACAGTAGATTAGATGAAGTAGAGGATCAAATTAGCAATTTAGAAGATAAGGTAGCAGAAAACACCAAAACAACAACTCAAAAAGAATCTAAAAACATAAGAACCGTTCACAGGGCCTCTGAGACAACATCAAGTACACCAACATTCACATCATAGGGGTTCCAGAAGTAGAAGAGAGAAAGCAAGGAATTAAAAATCTATTTGAAAAAAACAATTATGGAAAATTCCCTAAACTAGAAAAGAAAATGGATAGTCAAGCTCAGGAAGCACAGAGAGTCCCAAACAAGTTGAATCCAAAGAGGCCTACACATAATTAAATTGCCAAAGTTTAAAGACAAAGAGAGAATAGTAAAGGCAGCAAAAGAAAATCAGTTAGTTACCTGCAGGGAGCTCCTATAAGACTGTCAGCTGATTTCTCAACAGAAACTTTGCAGGCCAGAAGGGAGTGGCAGAAAAATATTTAAAGTGATGAAAAGCAAGGACTACAGTCAAGATTACTCTATCCATCAAGGCTATCATTTACAATAAAAGGATAGACAAAAAGCTTCCCAGAAAAGAAAAAGCTAAAGGAATTTTTCATCACCAAATCAGTATTACAATAAATCTTAGAGGGACTGCTTTAAGATAATAAATAAATAAATAAATAAATAAATAAATAAATAATATGAATAATAAAATGGCAATAACTATATATCTATCAATAATTACTTTAAATGTAAATGGATTAAATGCTTCAATCAAAAGACATAGGGTGGCTGAATGGATAAGAAAAGAAGACCCTTACATATGCTGTGTATGAGAGACTCACTTCAGATTGAAGGACACACACAGATTGAAAGTAAAGGAATAGAAAAATATGTTTCATGAAAATGGAGCTTTAAACAACAAGAGGGGTAGCAATACTTATACCAGACAAAGTGACTATAAAACAAAGATTGTAACAAGAGAAAAAGAAGGACCTAATAATCCTACTCCTGGATATTTATCTGAAGAAACCCAAAATGCTACTTTAAGAAGATGTATGCACCCATATGTTCATTTCAGCATTGTCTACAATAGCCAAGATATAAAGGCAACCCAGGTGTTCCTGAATAGGTGAGTAGATAAAGAAGAGATGGTACATACACACAATGGAATATTAAGTTAGCCATTAAAAAGAATGAAATCTTGCCCTCTGCAGCAACATGGATAGACCTACAGGGTATTGTATTGAGCATTGTAAGTCAGACAGAGAAAGACAAATGTCATACGATTTCACTTATAAGTGGAATCTAAAGAACAAAATAAACAAACAAATGAAACAGAAACAAACTCATAGAAAACATTTTGATGGTTGCCAGATGGGAGGGGGATAGTGGGTGAATGAAAAAGGGGGAAGAGATTAACAAGTACAAATTGTTTGTTACACAGTATTCAGGGGATGTAGGGTATAGTGTAAGGAATATAGTCAATAATATTGTAATAACTATGTGTGGTGTCAGATGGGTTCTAGATTTATAGGGGTAATAGATGGCGGGGTTGGAAGGTAGGGTGAAAAAAGTGAAGGAATTAACAAATGCAAACTGGTAGTTACAAAATAGTCTTGGGTATGTGAAGTAAAGCATAAGGAATATAATCAATAATATGGTAATAACTATGTACAGTGCCAGGTGACTACTAGATTAGTCAGGGGGATCACTTCATGAATTAAATAAATGTCTAACCACTGTGCTGTACACCTGAAATGATACTGAATATCAACTGTAGTCAAAATTTTTAAAAAGAAGGGAAAAGAAAATAAGAGGTTCAAATTTCCAGGTATAAAATACATAAGTCAGGGGGATATGATGCATAGCATATGGAATATAATCAATAATATTGTAACAGTGTGGGACAGCGTCAGAGGGCTGCTGGACTTACTGTGGTCATCACTTCTTTAGGTATGTAAACGTTGAATAACTATGGTGTACACCTGAAATGAATATAACATTGTATGTTAGCTATGTTTTAATAAAAATCCTTTTTAAGAAGACACTGAGACTGGGACTCCGCAACAATGTTCTCATTTGTCAGTTGGATCTCCACTAGGCTCTGCCAATTGGGAGTCCTAAAAAGAAGACACTTGGTCTTTCCCACTTGGATTTCAGTCTCTGTCACCATCACCCACAGAGTTTCTTTACTTTGGGTGAGAAATTGGTTCCAGTTTTCAAGTTCGTTTTGCTTTGACATACTTTTAGAATAACCCTGTTGCACCCTCTCAAAGATAACCTTCTTGGTGGTCTAAAAATCCTTCCCCACATTTCTCCATCTAATTCCCCCATTCTTCCCTTCATTTCCCTAGCCCAGCAATGGTAGCTGCTTCCTTCACCTTCTATCTCTGTACTACCACTTGTTCTTGTTTGCCTTTCCAGTAATCAACTCCATTACTTACATTATTGTGTCTGTTACGATTAGTGGTGTAGTTTCTGTTTCATTGACTACAACTTGCCTGTCTTTTCTATGCCCTACAAAGCCCTCCGTGATCTTGTTCTCCCTATTACTTCTCTGACCTCATCTTCTACTTCTCTTTCCTCTCACACACTCTAGATCTGATTCACTCAAAATACAGAAGATAAAGAAACATAAACCTCACCACCGGATGTAGTCATCAAAATTCAGAATGTGGGAAACTTTTTTAATAAATTACCTAACTTCCCCAACAAATGAATTGCAGGAGGGGGAAAAGAGATGAAGGAGGGAACCTCTAGATTAGAAGAGTCTTAAAACATATCAACCAATAGTAATGTGAAGACTGAAGACTTAATTGAGCTCTGATTTTATATGTACTTTATATGAGGACTGCCTGGAAAAAATCCAGCCATAAATGTCTTTATTTTTTTCATATTACATGGCTAGATACTTTCTGGACAGACCTCATGTGTGTGTGTGTGTGTGTGTGTGTGTGTGTGTGTAAAATATGTGTATATGTATAACATATATACTTACTCATATATATAAGATAAATGAGGAATTTGAACCATGACTAGATATAAGATATTAAAATACTAGAAATTACTGTTAATTTGTTTTAGTTGTTAAATGAAATTGTGGTTATGTTTAAAGAGTATTGCCCATTTAGAGATACATGGGGAAATATTTAAATATATTAATGTAATAATACATAGGAGGTATATATGGCTCATAGTTGTAATATAACATTAACCATAAATAAATCATTGTTGAAGCCAAGTAAGTATCTTAGTCCATTTGAGCTGCTATAACAAAATGCCACAGCCTGGGTAGCTTATAAACAGCAAATATTTATTTCTCACAGTTCTGGAGGGTGGGAAGACCAAGATCAAGGCACCAGCAGATTCAGTGTCTGGTGAGGTATCCACTTCCTCATTCACAGCAGTCTTCTCACTGTCACCTCACACTGAGAAAGGAGCAAGGGAATTCCCTGGGGCCTCATTATTAAGGGCACTAATCTCATTGGTAAGGGGATCACCCTTATGACCTAATCACCTCCCAAAGGCCCCATCTCCTAATACCATCATTTTAGATTTCACCATTTTCTGCACCATAAGGCGCACCGGATTACAAGGCGCAGTCTCAATTGCGGGGTCTATTTCTGTACATAACCCATACATAAGGCACACCGTAGTATACGGCGCATGCTAAAACATACGGTCTACAAAAAAAGGTAACGGAAGCAAAACAGTGAGTTTAGTTGAGCTTTATTCTACTATTTAACAATACACTCACATTATTTTTTAATCGATCTTCTCCCACAAATCAATGTCTCTTCGGAGGTCCTTAGACAAACAAGTGTTGTTTTGCAGGATACCGGTAGTATACCTACCGGAGGCGTGGCGGAAGTAAGCGCACGTACTGTACGTATTACGTAATGTTCTCTGATCGGTGTATCGCTGCCAGCGTACGTAGTGTACGTATTACGTCCCTGTGTCAGCAGGAAATGGTCCCACAGTCAATCAAGCGGCGCGCTTACCAAAGTCGCACAACATTTTTACAGATTTTTGAGAAAATTTAAGGCTCTTAGGTGCACCTTATAGTGTGGAAAATATGGTAAATTTGGGGGCAGGGGATACAAACATTCAGCCTATAGCACCAAGTAATGGGTAGAAGGGATTTATTTTATTATATAAAGACTATATTATTTGTTTAAAATTTTTCTATTTGTCTTAAAAATGGAGGATCTACCATGTGAGGCAGCTAGTCAAAGAATGGCTCACGTGTCTGTGGAACACATCAGGAGCCACTGTTGAGAAACATACATAGTACAGTGGTTACAACTGGCAGCTCTGGAAATCAACACCTGCGTCTGCCATCCACCTGTGTGACCTTGAACTTGACTTCTCACCTCTGTTTCTTAAGATGCAAAGTGGAAACAATAGTGGTATCTACCCCAAAAAGTTGTCATGAATATTAAATGAATTTATAGGTATAAAGCACTGTGTTAGGACATTGTCTGGCCTATAGCAAGCACTCAAAAATGTCAACTATTGCTATTATTACTGATAGGAAAGCAAGTTGAAATAAACCACCAAGGTCTTAAAACACATGTATCCAAAATATGCTTTTAATCTTGATGAAGTTCACAAATGACACAGTATTGACATTTCCTTAAACAAATTATACAATCATGTTCTTAGACAAGACATAGCATCACCATTACCATGTGTCCCCAGAGGCCACAAGAGGCAGTGATTTCATGTCCCCTACAGCTTGGCAAAGCTGCCATGACCAACAGGATAGCCTTCAAAGAACCAATTTGCTACCAGGTAAGCTGATGAGGGATACCATCACATTTACTGCACAGAGAATCAAATATAAAAAGGATGCAAAACAAATATGGAATTGGCTTATTCTGCATTCAATTTCATTCCTTTTGAGTGACAAAGGTGCTTTTTATTTTTTATCTATTATGATGCAAACATGTATATCTTCCATGGGGCCTTCTCACCAAGTTGTTGTCAACAGAAATTAATAGAAGTGGTGAATTCAGCTTCATGGTAACCTGAGATGAAAAAGAAAAAGTTTAAAGAGAAACAAGGAAGAGGAAGGGGAGAAAGATGGTGAGAACGGGGAGGAGGAGAAAGAAGTAGGAGAAGAAGGAAGAGAAGGCAATAACCACCATTATTAATGAGAAGACAACGAATTTACAGAAGTGTTTCTTTAACTAAAGAGCATTTACAAATTATGAATACAAGATGTCAGCGGGTTTTTAAAGCAAATGATAATACAAACAATTCAGCAGTCACTATTCACATCAGCGGCCGTATTATGATGACAGCCCTCTGAACTGGACCTGTGAGCATTGATCACACTGAGGGCTTTCTGAACCTGGATGCATCGATGAGGAGGGGCCCTGGCTAAGGTTTGCAAAGCCCTCTCTTTCTGAATCCAGCAAGCATTTTCGTTTTCATTTCTCTTCACAGAAAGATGTCATTGCATCTCTGCAGCCTGTCCTAGCGCTCTGATTTCAAGCTGAGTTGTAGAAGGAACTCACTAACTTGGGAGAAAGAATGGAATTAGAGAGAAGGTCCAGTGGGTTTCAAAGTGTGGATGGTAACCTCCAAAGCCTTCCCCCTCCCATCCAACAGTACAAGGGCAGTAACCTTCTTCCTGGAGTCATATAGCAGCTCAGGCCTGCAGGTCCCTGCGGCGACGGCCATAGCTTTTCGGGCCCACGTCGGTGGGCACAAAGTCGTCCTTCAGTATGCCCCCCGATCTGCTCAGCAAGTCTGCCAGCCGATTGGTCACACAGGTGGGAGTTTTGCAGTCTCTCTTCTGGGCAGTGACACTTATTGACAGGATGAAGAAAGAAGAGAAGGCCTATTAGAGGGAAGTTGGGGGCAGGAGCCTACCCCATGGAACCTTCATAAAGGGAACTGCAGTTCTTCAACATACCACTTAAGAATAAGTGTCTCCCAAATGCAGTTACCGAAGCTGTTAGGAGAAACGGCCTGGCAGTCTTTGCTAGGAGCCCTGCCCAACGACCTTCATGAAGAAAAACCCTGCTCCAAACCATGGGGCATGTACTAGAACCCTGCACGTATCATCCCTTATGCATAATGCCTTGGGACCATGAAGGCATACTCAGCAAAGGCCCAGGCCCACCCCAAGATACACAGAAGCCATACCCCAGCCATGAACACCAACAAAACCACTTTTCATGGGAAAATGAAAATTCCTTGAAAATTCCCAGAAGAGGCTCAGAGAACAGGGTTTGCAGGATCCTCCCCCCAGAAGTGCTTACCTGCTCCTCAGCACACCTGTTCTTGATGCTACAGCTGGTTCCCAGGGACCACTCACCAAGCCCTGGATCCGGCTACCCTGAGGCTAAGATTACTTTTAAAAATAGGCCCTGGGCACTCTCAAGCCTTGGATAGGGACCCAAGTAATGACCAGTACAGTGCAAATCCTTTTAGAAAATAGATTTATTCATCAAGGATAAGGCATGATGAATAAAGGAGGAATTGGAGGGCACTGCCATGAAATTCCCTGGGATCTCAAGAAGCTTCCCTCACTTATCTCTAATCTGGTCTATGAGTCCTGCTCTCTTTCCTTCCATCCTGAGAGCCCCAACATTCTCATGAGCAAAGCTGCCAATACCAGCTTGAAGAGTGATCAGAGTGAAATCTGCATGCCTTGTGTTCAACAATGGGAGCAGGAAAGGAAATCAGCGGGGAGTGGAAAGAGACCAGTTGGCATCCCGGAGCACCCCAAACTGGGAATAGTAGTCCCTCTCCAAGCTGTTGGCTATATCCCTTTTCTTGCCAGGTGTTTCAGCCCCAAAACCAATGCCAGAGAATGTATGGAAGTTATTCAGGTCTTTCCATTATGCGCCCAGCACACAGGTACTCAGAGTACTGCACTGCTTAGCTCTGGAGATGTCCAGGCTGTAGGGAAAAGACATGCCAGACAATACCATGCCGAGGGGGCAGTCATGCAGAAGGTTAGACCAAGAAGAGGACACTCTGAGTCAGGGCAGGAGAGGCAGGCAGGAAGGTGGCTCACACATCCTTCATTAGGAAAACTCAGAGCATGCTAATGCAGGGCAGTGTGGGGAAGGGGTGACCTTTCCTGGCCTTTGTCATGCCCCTCAGTCCTTCATGTTCTGCAGAGAGGTTATCAGGGCAGATGGAGGTACAACCCCGGCCGTGCTAGGGCCAGAGCAGGGGCTCGTGTAACTCCAAGCTCAGGATGCACAGGAGGTGGGGCTGAGGAAGAGTGCTCCCGCTGGCCCCATAACAACATGCACATCTCCACAGATCCTACACCTCCAAAGGCCCCAGACCCACCTCAGGCACTGCTCTCTCTGAGCCCACCCTCTGCAAGGCCTTTGGCTTCACCTTGCAAATGTGCAATGAAGGCTCCTCCTTGCAGGTGTGAGAGAACAACACACACAGGTTAAATTTCTAAACATCCTGAGATATACAGGGCCCATCTGCTGGCTTCACACTTACCAGTCTTAATTCATCCAATGCTGGGAGGTCTCCTCAGTAGGTCAAGGCCAATTCCCACAGTGAGGAATTCCACACCTTTTTATTTCATTTCCTATCAGCTTTCTGGAATGGATCTCTTTAATGTGTCTAACCATTGGTCCTTCCAGCTGCCCCACACCTCTGTATTCCATGGAGCTTGAGAACGGCTGGGCTCCAGAGCCTCCTGAGCAAGACAGCCTGCTGGCCTCCTCCTCAGACGTTGCTTATCCTACCTCTCTAAGATAGGTTCTCCTGGATGTGCCAGGGCCAGTGGCGAGCCTCACCTGGAGCCCTCTGTCTCCTCCTCCTGCTCCAGCTCCAGCTCATTGGTGTTCCTCTGAACATAGGCCTTCACCAGTGCAGCCAATAGGAGGCGCCCTTCCTTCTCACTCAGTGCAGCGGGGTCTGGTAAGCTCTCCAAAGCCGGCCTAGGGAAGGGAACAAACCCAGTCGGGGCTGAGGTCCTGCCTGGCCTGGCCCCTCCCCAGGATAAGCAGCCAGGCTTCCTGTTCCCTGTCACTTCCCCTAAGGACGTGCCCTTCCCTCCGCACTCCCAGCCCACGGCATAGGAGGCCGGTGTCCACCTGAGAGCGTTGGTTCACTGGGGGCCTCCCTGGTGTGACTTCAGAAGCACCGAATGCCTGCTCCCCGGGGCAGTGGAAGGGGAGTGTTCGAGGAGCTTCAGGCTGTCTCACCTAAGTGGTGCCGCCTGGAGGCCGCCTGCCTGGCACAGGACCAAGATGCTGAAAGCCAAGAAGGGGGAGGACTTCCCGAAGCCCATAATGCCTCTCTGTAAAGGGAGAATGACGTTACCACTACACCGAGAGCAAGTACGGCCTGGAGCCTACAGACCTAGGTTCCAATCCTGCCTCTGCCACAACAGCCTTGTGACCTCAGGCAGTTGACCGCCACCTCCTCAGGCCTCGGCTCCGTACATTTGCCAAATGGGCTGCTGTGAATCTCAAAAGATACATTGCAGTGAATAGCCTGGTCGAGCAGAAACAAGGGTCCTGGGGTGAGAGCGGGGGGATTCTGTTTCTGCTCTGTGTACGACCAGAGAGAAGCCACAGACGTGAGCATGCACACGAACCCACACCGTTTGCCCTATGCAGAAGCCGGGCGTGGACCCTCCCTGCCGTGGACTTGCTCTCCCATTGCTCCCTTCTTCTCAGGGACCGAGAAATCCAGGAGCTCCTTCCCCTCCGCTGGACTTACAGCTAACGCATGCGGAGAGGAAACCCGGACGGGTAAGCTGAAAGGAGCACTAATCTCCCAGCCTGTGGGTTTGGATTTGGGGACATTTTTAAGGTGCCAGGTACTGGTGTCTCAGGTTTCTGCGCGCTGGAGCCCAGTTTAGCAGCATGTACTGAGCGCCAGCATCCCGAGGTGAGCCCAGTCTTCCAGTGGGCTCATGCACTGCCCCAGGTGCACGCCAATGCCTGGGGGAGCCTAGGAGGCAGACTGGGGGCTCCACCGTCCAGGGAATCAAACGTGAATCCTAAGGACACAGACCACGCAGGGCACTCCCAGACAAAACTCAGACAGGACCCTGCACGCCGACGGGTGCCAATGAAGGGGTCGCAGACTCGCAGACCTGAACTCACGGAGATTCCAGAGCCCAGGCGAAGTTCTGGGGTGCTTGGGGTTCCACGGGGTCTAGTGAGAAGGAAATGCACTGACAGCCCCAACCGCCCGCCTTCTCCTGAGCCGGACAGAGAGCTTTGGAGCACCTGGCTGTAGGTGGGCCGAGATGTGAGAGGCAAAGGAAAGGCAGGCAGGCAGGCAGATGGAGCGGACTGACTGAACTAATCCAGAAGCAGGTTATCAGAGTGAGTTGAGCGGGAAGTTCCTCACCTGGAGACTTGAGTTGCAGGAGAGTGCAAGCGGAGGGTCCACCCGGGTAGACACAGCCTGCTGTGGGTGACTTCCCGGCGGAGCTCTTGGCTTTTATTCCAGTAATAGTGGGAGGGGGGAGTCCCCACGAGCCCGCGTGGCCAATCCAAAGTGTCCAGG
>PVJL010007372.1:0-61068 GCA_004026885.1 Lyroderma lyra | reverse complement strand
CGCCTGAACTCGGGTCTCGCACCAGCTCCTGCCACGCCAGTACGGACCGGTCCAGTCGCCTGGACCCCCAGGAGGCTGGACAGTAGTCCTGGGTTCCAAAGGGATCTCGGCTGAAACAGCCCACAGTGAAACAGGAGGGTAGTAGGGGAGAGGGCCCTTAAAAGTTGGGGTGCCCCTGAGATATCCTCCGCTTATCTTCCCTTTCTCCCCCATGTCCCTGCGGCCCGGTCCCTTGTCCTTCGACCATCTCCCCACCCCCCACCCCCACCCCGTCCCGGCGCTCTGGCTCTCTGTGCCCCACAAAGAAGTTTTGCTCCCAGTCTGACGGCCAAGCGTCCTTCGCCTTACTCCTCCGGGACGAGTAGGAGTGGATGAGAGGCCGGGGGGGGGGGGGGGGCGGGGGGGCACAGCCTGCACAGAGGTAAGCGTTCCTCCCTTAACCCCGAATCCTCCGCTGAGGGTTGGCATACCCCACCCTAAACTGAGACCCTCCAATGAGCGCCGGATTGGTTTTCCCAGCTGCCCGGCTCCTCTGGTTTGTTTGCCAAGTTGCGGGGCGGGAGAGCGTGTACTCTAGTCTCTACCTGCCTCGCCCCACGCCCCGGCCCGCAGCTCCCTGAAGCGCCCGGTCGCGGAGTGGACCGGGAAGCAGCGCGAATCCCCCAAGGAGAGCGAGCGCTGCCAGGCCCGGGGCACGGCGGGGCCGCACTCAGGCAGCGCCTTTCACAGCGCCGCTGCAGCTGCCCGCGGGCGCCCCTCACGCCCCCCGCCCCGGCTCAGGCCCCCCTCACACGCCTGAACTCAGCTACACGCTCTGTCCCCCGCACTCACACTGGACGCCCCAGCAGGTAAACCTGCACTGGCCCGGTTCGACACGCCCTCCCACCAGCCCTGGGCCCAAGGGCGCCCAGCAGCTCCGACCAGCTGCGCCCAGGCCGGAGGGAGCCCAGGGAGCGTCTGCTTGCGGACACAGGCACGTTTCAGCCGCACGGGGGTGCGTACACGGGGGTGCGTACACGGGGGTGCGTACACGGGGGTGTGTACGCTGTGCCCCCAGCACGCACGCACGTCCGCATGCACGGACTCAGCCTCTCTCCTTTTCTGAAGTCCCCCCTGTCGGCGCCCCCGACGCCGGGCACGAGGAGGGCACCCCAGCTCTGGCCGACGAGGTGTAGCGTGGACTGCGAGGGGCGGGCGGTGCGGGGAAGGGCGTGAGGAGGGGCGAGGGAGCGCCACCCACCCTCCGGGCCTCAGGCTGGCCCCGTGCGGCGTGCTGGCTGTGCCCCCAAACGCGCCCGCCGGCCCCTCCTGAGCTCAGGAAGCCTCGCCTAAGAGTTCGGGGCGCAGGGAGAAGTTATAAGCTCGTGGGATCCCCGTGGCTGGTGCTTGTCGCTTGTACAGGTCAGAGAGTAGCCCAGGGGACGTCTCATTTTCTATGCAGGACCCTATTTGTGGGGCGAGGACAAGCTGCCCTCCAGCACCTAGGCAATAGAAGCTCCAATAACGGCCTTCAGCGACTCCAGGCCGCCCAGCTGGGAGACATGCCGGGCCAGCTGCCCCACAGGCTGCTCGGGCCGTCCACCCTGCCCTCCGGGAAGGCCGTGCGGCACGGAGAACGCGGCTGCGGGCTGCGGCAGGAGGCCTCCCAGGACCCTTGTAGCCGCACACCAGGAAGCTCTGCCTCCTGGGAGGTTACCCTATGGTAGCGGGATGGTCTCTCTGGGCCCAAAGTGTTGAATTCGCTTTTGGAGACAACCAGGGACACCGAATCGGCCTTGCACTATGCAGCTCCTCCTCCCCAGACCCTGCAAATACAAGGGGACATTCGTGCGTCCCTCTCCCCAGCCCCGACCGTAGACAGGGGCTGCCGAATGGAAGCGTGCGGGCCAAAGCACCGCTGCCTCTGCCCCCTTCCCGGCTCCCTCCCGGACCTGCCAGGCTCTGGGTCTGCAAGAGCGTTCGGCCCGGCCCAGAAACACCACACCACTTTCCTCAGAGTTCTGGGGACACTGAGAAATAGCTGGGGAGCGGAAGGGACCAGGAAAGGGCGGAATGGGAAAGAAGGTCTGGAAGACCCCAGACTCCCTAGCCTCCACGGAGTTATCGGGGCGCCCTGAGCCCCGAAAGCTGGCGAGGAGCCCAAGACCGGTTGGGTTGGGGTTTGGCCTGCCCAGAGGCCCACAGCTATGAATTCGGAAGGAACTTTGAAGCCTTGGGGCTGAGTGGTGTTTCCGGAGACTGTCTGTGTCACCAGAACTTTTCCAAGTCTTGGCACCGGCTGCCTGCTGCCACCGAGTCGGGGGCACCAGCCCTGCCCTGCAGTGCAGATGCGCGCGCTGCACCCACAGGCCGGTGCAGAGCTCCTGCCTTGAAGTAAAGTCGGGGGACGTTTCCATAAAGGCCGCGGAGACGGGGACCCTGACCTCTCCGACAAGCAAGCGTGCGCACCCAACCCGGACACCCGGCTTAACAAAAATATACCTGGTTTCATGCGTTGAATATCTTCTTGGATGCTCCCATCGGACAGGTTGTTTTAGCTCTGAGCAGCCAGAGTTATCTCACCGAAGCTTCTTCCTCTTCTAGCGTCTTTGCACCGTGTATGAAGCACAGTAGGTGCACATGCGTGCTGGGGGAGGGGCCTGGGCGAGCTGATGAATGAATGAACTCCTCCATGGTTTCCTTACTGTAAGAGTCAACAGTAAATTCACAGCCAACTTGAGTTGGACTGCAGATCCAACTTAGATCTATTAGATGGAAAAGCAGATCGTTAATCCAAAAATGCAACCCCCCTCTTTTTTGTTTTTTAATTTAATAAAAGAAATCCGTGTTCTGGTGAAAACTTTCTGGAATCTAATATGAGAAGAAATACTGAGAGTTTCTCTTCTCCAGTAACTTGAATAGCAAAACGAAAAGAAACACTTTTCTTCAGCTCATCCTTGTATTATATTAGTGAGTGAATGGAAGGAAAAGTCAATAAAATAATTTACTTTCTAAACAGAGAAAATTACATTTTGATTTCCCTATAACTGTTCTGAGCTTCAAGCCACCCCCAATCAAACTAGCACAAGGACTCACAGAGAATAGTTTCTCAGGAATATCTTTCTCTTTGAAATCATTTCAATTTATTTTGATGCTCGGTTTAACTATTTTACGTAAATACTTTTAAATTTTGAAAATGATAGTCTTAAGTTTTTAGAGAGGAACAGATTGCAGGTACTATCGCTTTTGAAGTTTGTTTTCATTTAGTTTAACTTACTCTGTTTACTTTACAAATTAGGAGAAATACTTCTAAGGGGAAGTTTCATTCATTCAACGAATATTTATTGAGTACCTACTATGTGCCAGACATTGTTCTAGGCACTAGCAATTCATAGTGAACAAAACAACCCTCCCTTGCCCTCCTGAAGTTTATATTACAATGATGTCTTTAACAAGAGTCCTTATATATCACCTTCCACCCAAATAAAACTTTCTATCCTATTCACATCCTCTCAATATAGTAGTATCATCAATTTGTTTGTCAAATAGATATTCCGGGTTTATATTATTCAGACTGTGTACATAGTATTCCCAGTTGATCCACATTATAGTTTGATTGCATGTCCTTGTACATTTGTTTTCATTTTTTTGTTGTGCGTAATTCCCTCTCATTCATTTAATTTTCTTTCTGCTCATCACTGCTTTATTCCTTTTTCTAGATCCTATTTGTTCCTCATTTTTTATTTACTCTCTCTCTTTGGTGGGGCACATTCACCATAATATGATAGGTTTTCTAGAAGTAAAATTCTAGGTTGGAACTCATTTTCACTCAGAATTTTAAAAATATTCTCCACTGCCTTCTTTTTCCAGTGTGACTGCTGAGAATCCATTTCCATTTATTCTTTGTTTGGTATAGGACCTCTGTCTGTCTTTTTCTCCCTCTCCTTCTCTTTCAGAATCTTCTCACCAGTGTTCTAAAATATTATGATGGCATGCCTTGGTTTGACTATTTTTATTAATTGTTCTGTTTACTGATAAAAACATTTGCAATCTGAAAATTCATGTCCTTCGAGTAAATTTGCTTGCTTTATTTCTTTGATAATTCTCTCTTACTCTCTCTCTCTCTCTCCTTTTTCAATTTTACATTGTTTCTTCATTATATTGATCATATTTTTAATTTTCAAGAGCCTCTTTTTAATTCTGTGTGTTACTTTTGTGGACTCCTGTTTTTATTTAATGGGTGCAACATCTCATAGCTCTCTGAAGCTGTTAAACATAGGCTATTTGTTTTGTTCTTCTCATATTAGAGGCTATCCTCACATTTCTAGTCCTCCATGGCTGATGATTTATAGATTTATATTTAAGAGGGAGGTAATAAAGTGCTAATCAGAAGATGAGGATGGTAGAGTTGTCCATTGATGAGCCTGAATATAGAGTATTAGATGGGGGTGAGGGGTGGGTACTAAACTATGAATGGCTATAAGTCTTTTGTCTTGGTTTCTCTTTGCCCTGAGAAGAGTCCTCCAGTCTCCTTTGTGAGTTAGCAGAGTCTGGGCTGGGGCTGAGTATAAGCCCATGAGTAAAGAAGGAGGCCGACAGTTTTATCTTTCATTATGGTAATCCTTCCGGCTTTTCTGGGACCTAGGAGGAGTAGCCATCTACCTGTATAGGACTTAGAAGAAAATCTTGAGTTTACTACTCATTTAAAAGGCTTGAGAATCACTCCAATTCTCAGCCTATCCTATAACTCCACCAACAGAGACAACCAATTGCTCAAAGTCCTGAGCTTGTCCGGGGTCCTTGCTTCTCTATGGTTGTCCTTGTCTTACTAGAGTTTGTAATAGAAATGTATGTCTTTACACTGCTTTCTCTTCCACTAAAAAACTGAAGAAGACTAGCTGAAGAGTAGGAGATACATACCATTTTTGCAGAGCCCACTGGGCACCAGACCTCAGCTAATCCCACTCCCCTCCACATGCCATCTTTCTGAAAGCTTCTTTCTCCAAACCCAAGAGAAATAAAGATGCCAAACTCTAACCCACAGAAGTCCCTTCTAGAGAGTATTTTTAGAGTTGCCTGTGTCTGCCAGAGAATGAGCAAAGCATGATGGCCCTGACCCAAGCTGGTCACTCTAAGAGATGGACAGACTCAGTGAATGACGTCAAGGAATTACTCAGGTTGGGTTCCTCTGAGATGATTAAAATTCTCCCTTGGCTCAGACTCCCAGGACCCAAATTGACTCTCCTCACTGTCTGAGAGCATTGTTCCATACTGCAAAAGAAGAAATAAAACTTTCCTGTAGAGCTGTTAATTAGTAAAAATCTCCTGCATTCAACACTCAGAAAAATGAGAGTTTTTGCTAAGGTAAATTCCCAGGTAACTAAAATATACTTTAAATGGAACACACACACACCTTTTTAAAAGTTATTTTTGATGGAACCCCATTTAAAATGCATGACATCCTCCTCTGAACCTTCTCTAGATGAGTCACAGTCGTCATCTGAAGAACATCAGTTACAGTGTTGCATCCTGAGTGAGGGCCTGAGGTAGCTGGGTTGCTTACCTTCACACCTGCTGAGCCCAACTGCTGTGCTCTTAGCTCTCAGTTCATTGTTTTCAGTTACCATATATTCATATTATTATATTAGTTATTCACATTCAGTTGACTATAAGATCCTCATGGTCGGTATCTCAAGATCATGTTTTTGGTTTTTGATGGTTTTTTCTGGTCATTGTTAATGTATCTGCCTCCATCCTGAGGCCCAGTCCATGTAAATTTTTACCTGCTCATTCAATGTCATCAGGAAAACAACAGAAACATGATCAACAGAAATGGCTGGAGCAAATCAGCAGGAAGAAGGGTTAGGGGAAAGACCTGAGTGTCTGTTATGAGCAATGCTAAAGAGCTCTAATACATTTTTCTCTTTCCTGACCCTCAACTGTGTCTTATATAGAGAATGTTTCTGGGTAACTGAATGTTTCTATGGCATTTAGGACATTTGAGATAGACCATATGTTTAAAACAGGGTCTTGCATAACTGTCCAATAGAACTTCCTCTAATAACGGAAATGTTTCATATCTGTGCTGTCCTATACAATAGCCACTAACTACACATGGCTGTTGAGCATGTAAAATATAGCTAGTGGAACTGAAGAGCTGAATTTTTAATTTAAGTTCGTTTTGATTTATTAAATAACCACATTTAGCTAGTGGCTACTATATTGGACATCACAGTCAATCTCTATTATAAAGTAGTGATTAAATACATAGATTCTGGAGCCAGACTGCCTGTTGCTCAAATTCTGGCTCTCACACTTACTAGCTGTGTGACCAAATACAAATCATGAGAACTTTCTGCAGTTCAGTATCTTCCTTTGTAGAATCAGGATAATAATATTACTTATTTCACAGGGCTGTTGTAAGGATCAAATGGGTAATAAATATAAAGAGCGTAAGGCCATTTGTGGCAACTGATAAGTGGTGTATAAATATTAATCATTGTCTTACATTGCACTTCCCCAGAAGGAGAGCCTAACACAAGAATTTGAGTACAAACCATTTTTATGGAAGTTGCACCCGTAAGGGAACAGGGAAGTGACACAAGAAAGAGATGCTAACTATTACACAGCATAATAATAAGCAGGTTACTGCTGCAGGCAGCTGGGGCTTTATCCTGCTGGAGACCCTCTGAGACACTGCAGAGCAGGCAGGGCCAACCTGCAGCCCAGGGCGGCTTTGAATGTGACCCAACACAAATTCTTAAAATAGTATGAGATCTTTTTGCATCCTTTTTTTTTTTTAGCTCCTCAACTATCATTAGTGTGAGTGTATTTTATGCGTGGTCCGAGACAATTCTTCTTCCAAGAGGGCCCAAGGAAGCCAAAAGGTTGGACATTGCTGCTGTAAAGAGAAAGCCTCAGAATTGTCCCACTCATTGTAAGGTAAGTTATTATATTATCCACCAGTTCCAGTCCATCACCAGTTGAGAGGTGCTCCCAGAGGTGCTTAACTCCTTAGCACATCTAGCCACTCCTGCGTGGCCAAGATTTTGTGACCAGAGAAAATTCCCAGGCAGAAAGAGCTAGAGATGCTTGCAGTCGAAAGCTATAGGCATGAATGGGAATGGAAAACAACGGGGCAGGCCGGCGGCGGAGTGAGGAGGATGGGGCAGGCACTAAGATGATCTGCTGTAACTCATGATTATTAGAAAGAGTCTGCCACTGCTTAAGGACCCTCCCTAGAAATAGGCAGAAAGTTTCCCAACCATAATGTCTGTGAAAGGTACCAAACAGGCTGCAATATGCTAATGTCAGCTCATTGGCTACCCCACCCACCTGATTCCTAAGGTACTTTCTCAAAGTAGTATCTAGAAAGCCCTTTGGCACCCATGGGTCCTAGAGCCAATTATCCTCAGTGCTCCTTTCATCAGTAGGCAAACACAGAAAAATCAGTGCCCTCTATTCTCTTACAACAGTAAATCAAACCCCCACAGAAGCCCTCCACTCAAAGGCAAACATAAAGGAAAGCTGCCAAAAACTCATTAATGCTGAATGAAGGTCTATGGGGGAGGGAGGGGCTCTCCATCCTGATTTACTAGTTTTTATAAATCAATTTGTTATTTCTTGTTGAGCAGACCCTATTTTTTCAAATCTAGTACCTTAGAAATGTTCTTGGCTAAGAAACTACTGGGGAATTTCTTCTATTTATCACTGAAGATAATTAAAGAAGACTTATCTTTGTGTATGGGTGCTTTCAGTCCTCTACCTTGATGGGTTGAAATTAAATGTTCATACTCATTTCTTCAAGGATAGAAGCCTATGGGAGATGGCAGAATGAATTTTATCAATAATACCAATTGCTAACATTTGACATTGAATTCATCAGGGTGATTAGTTGCATATAACAGAATCCTCTAAGATAATATAAACAAGACAGCATTTGTTACAGGGTATTGAGGAGCTCACAGAATTTCTTTAAAGGCAAGGGAATCAGTTCTGGATGCTACACAACCAAGAATAACAGAGCCAGGAGAAACCAACTTCACTATGGAAATGTTCTAAGAGGAAGTTCATTGCTATAGCAATTTTGACTCTGGGGGATTACTCCGGTGACCCAAAATATCCAGTCTCCTTTCATACAGCCAACATCTTAAAATGCTCACTTTTGCCTGCCAAGTGTTCATGAACGCCTCTGATTGCCAGAACCTAATTTTGTGTGGAACTCTGGCTGCAAGAGGACCTGAGAAGACATGTTTTAAATTTTTTAACCTCTAGAGCAGTGGTTCCCAACCTTTTCTCACCTGGGTACCCCTTTTAAACCCATTTCTATACACTGTACCCCTTGTTTTTAAAACAGCTATTTTAAAATACTAACAATTTTGTTTGGTGCCTATCTTAATGTAAAGTAGTGAAAATGAGATAATAAGTTAGGAAAGAAAAATTACTACACCAAAAGTACAAAGCACAGATTTAATTTTCACAATAATTATAGTCACAACACAGTTAAATATTAATACTGATCATCAAGTATTTAAACATTAAATGAAAAAACTACTTGAAAAGAATCATGATTAAAGACAACGCACTTACTTTTTTTACTCAGTCACTAACTAAACTGATCAAACCATCTGGCTACAGATGTATTTATATGTTTGGGAAAGTTCTAGAAATGTCCCAAATGGATTGTTCTGAAACTGTGCGTAATGACTGGTAGAAGAACAGTTTGGGGGAAGGGTTCATAGCCACGCCCTCACCAATAGGCGCTGATGTGATCTCATTTTGAAGTGTCTCCATTAACAGTGATTCGGTCTTAACATTTATCATTCCATATCTAACATTTTGTGTTTTTTTACTGTATTTGTTCCATTACTGCTTGGGAACCAATGCATGCTGGGCCGATCAAATACCTCTTGCCATTTACGAATACTGAACCAGTGGAGAGAGTGTTTCTTCTTATACCCTCATAAAATACAAGTACTGCACCAAGCTTAATGGAAGTCTGGATTTAAGACTGTATCTTGCATCTTTTGAGCCTGATTTCAAGAAACTAAGTGCATCAAAGCAAGCTCAACGATCTCACTAACAGTGTTTCAGTATCTAGTGATCTGCCTAACAATTATTACAGACTTTTCAGGTAACAAAAATAAATATTATTATTAATAATAAATGAAAAGTTTGTTAAATATCTTATCATAATTATCAATATTTAACTGTCATGAATATTGCAAAATGAAATCTGTGGTTAACATAATACTTTAGTAATTTTTCTTTCCTAACTTATTACCTCATTTCCACTATTTTACATTAAGATAGGCACTGAACAAAAGTGTCAGTATTTTAAAACAGCTGTTTTATAAACAAGGGGTACAACTTATAAAAATGGGTTTAAAAGGGGTACCTAAGTGGAAAAAGGTTGGAAGCCACTGCTGTAGAGGAAGGCTTGCAGGCACGTATTTGGATGACTATTGAGTGAGACGTAATCAGCTCCACTTGGATGTCTAATCATCCTCTCTCACTCCATATCTAAAAAGAAATTTGGGTTGTTTTTTTTTTTCAATCCAAATCTCTTTCTCCTCCACTTTTACCCATAATAGATGGCAGCACCAATAACTCAGTGTTCAGGTCAAATTTTAGGTATCATCCTTAATTCTTCCTTTTCCTTTGTGTATCTCCAGTCTACCAGTAAGTCCTATTAACTCTACTGTCCTTCACCCCAAACACATCTGAATTCCATTCATTTCTCTTCATCTCCACTAGTATCTCAGTCCATTCAGGTTGCTATTACAAAATAACACTGACTAGGTAGCTTATTTTAAAAAGAAATTTACTTCTAGTTCTGGAGGCTGGAAGCCCAAGATCAGGGTGCTAACATGGTCAGGAGAAAGCTCTCTTCTGGATTGCAGACTTCTTGTGTGCTCGCATGGCCAAAGTGATCAAGAGACCTCTCCAAGATCTCTTTTATAAGGGCATTAATCTCATCCATGAAAGCTCTCCCCTCATGACTTTATCACTTCCCAAATTGTCCACCATCTAATATCATTAAACTGAGTATTAAGATTTCAACATATGGGGAGTTCCCTGGTGGTGTAGTGGCTTAAGGCTTCGGCGTTGGCGCTGTCAGCGCTGCGGCCTGGGTTCGATTCCCAGTCAGGGAGCTACCCACATACCAAAAAGCAAAAAAAAAAAAAAAAAAAAGATTTCAACATATGAATTTTGGGGGGACAAAAACATTCGGACCATGGCAACTAGAGACCCTGGTCCAAGCCTCCATCATCTCTTGCCTGTACAATTCCAGCTGTCTCCTAACTAGTCTCCTGGACTTGACTGTTGTCTCTGTAATCCATTCTTCACACAGCTCTCCGAGTGATTTTTTAAAAGCATAAATCAGGCTGTCCAATTTTTTGGTTTCCCTGGGCCACCTTAGAAGAAGAAGAATTTGGGCCATGCATAAAATACACTAACGCTAACAAAAGCTGATGAGTTAAAAAAAAAATTGTAAAAACATCTCATAATGTTTTAAGAGTTTACGAATTTGCGTTGGGCTGCATTCAAAGCCGTCCTGGGCCCCATGCAGCCCACAGGCCATGGATTGGACAAGCTCGGCATAGATCATATTGAATCACTCTTCTTACAACTCTCTGGTAAAATTAGGATAAAAATGAAATATATTTTCCATAGCTTTTAAGATTGACATGATCGAGCTCCTATCTATCTTTCCAATACCCTCTAATGCCAGTCTCCCCTCACCCATACACCCAAACTGACTTTTTGTAAAACCCAAGAACTAACATACCAGGACCTTTTCCACCCTACAGCCTTTGTACTAGCCGGTCTCTGTGCCTAGAAACATCTTTCTTGTCTGTCAGCCTTGCCCTTCCTTCTATGATATTGCCCCTAACCCACATTCACATACCCCATCACTCTTGTTGGCTGACTCCTGATCACTCTTCACTTTTAAACTTAAAAATCAAATGTCATCTAAGAGAAGCAACAAAATGGCAGTGTGAGAAAGACCCCTGAAAAACTCCCCTGAAGATTACAATGAATAAAATATCTGTAACTCAACTAAGGACTACCTACCTATTTAATGCACAAACACAGTTAAGAGACCTGCTCTTCACATTGAAGTAACCACAGGTGGGCAGAGGGGCAAATGGAAGAGAAAAAAAAGGGAAGTGCAGAGATGTGGGGCTGCATGAGGGTCCCTGCTTGAAACTACCACTGGGGGAGGGAGAAGGATAGAGGCAGCAGGTGAGCATTCCGGACTTAGTCCCTGGGACAGAGGAAAGGAGGCCCAGGGGCTGCACCCATGAAACATCACAGCAGACTTCACTTTGGCTTCCAGACAGTGCAGACGAGCTCCGCAAGACTCAGTGGCCCAACTTCACTCTGGTTCCAAGAGGAGGGGGAGAGACAGGAGTGGTGAGGAGTCACAGTGCACCTCACTCCGGCCGGGAAAAAGAAGGGAAGAGCAGACTGCACACATGTTTCTCAGCCCACAACCAAGACAGTCTGAGCGACCAGGGTACAGGACTGACCCCAAGGCTCAGGGCAGAGTCCTTGGGTCAAAGCAAGAAAAGAAAGGCATAAGCCCGCATGGTACTCATGGGACTCCACAACCTCAGAAGGAGAACAAAAGTGCAAATCCTGGCGGCTTCTCCCCTGCAGAGTTCTGCCCACCCAGTATCAGCAGCAAACACCAAAGAAACTGCAACAGCAAGTGTCGGGTTAAGAAGCAGCATATCTACAAACAGAAAGGCTGACAGAATGAGAAACCAGAGAAAGGGAGCTCATAATAAATTTGAAGAACAGAAAATCAAAGTAAATAGATATGGGGACAAACAGCCCATCAGAGACAGAGATCAAAACAACAATTATAAAAATGCTCAGAGAACTTAATGATAATTTCAACAGAGAAATAGCAAGCATAATAGGAAGACGTACAAACCACTATAAAGGACCGGGCGGAGATGAAGATTACAATAACTGAAATGAAGAATGGAACAAAAGGAGTCACCAGACTAGATGAAGCAGAAGTACAAAGCAATGATTTGCAAGAAAAGCCAGCAGAAAACACCCAAGCAAAATGACAAGTAGAAAAAGGAATTCAAAAACAACAAAAAAAGAGAGAATGGTTTAAAACTCCTTGGGGATAACATTAAGCATAACAACATTTGCATCATAGCATTACCAGAAGGAGAAGAAAAACAAGGGATCAAGAATTTATTTGAAGAAATAATGACTGAAAATTTTCCTAACCTGTCGAAGGAAATAGACATACAAGTCCAGGATGCACAGAAAATCCCAAACAAGATGATCCCAAATAGGAACACACTGAGACTCATCATAATTAAAGCAAAAGTTGAAGAAAAAGAGAAAATTCTAAAAGTAGCAGGAAAATGCAAGTAGTAACTTACAAAAGGACAATCATTCAACTCTCAGCTGATTTTCATCAGAAACTTTGCAAGCCAGAAGGGAATGGCAGAAAATACTCAGTATGGTGAAAACCAAGGATCTACAACCAAGAATAATGTATCCAGCAAAGCTAGCATTCACAATTGAAGAACAGATAGAGCTTTTCAGACAAGAAAGGGCTAAAGGAGTTATCACCACCAAAGCAGTACTACAAAGAAAGTTAAAGGGGAGGAGGGATGGGAGAGAGGGTAAAATAAGGGAAAAGGATGGAGAAATTTATGTTGTTACAAGGCAATAATCTTGGGGATATAGAGAATAACCTGGGAATATAGTCAGTAAGTTTGCAATAACTGTGTGTGGCATCAGATGAGTACTAGATCTGTTGGGGTGATGGGAGGGGAGCTGGAGGGGGTAGGTGGAAAAGGGGAGGAGATCAAGAAGTACAAATTCATAGTCACAGAATAGTCACAGGGATGTGGAGTACAGCATTGGGCATATAGTCAATAACATTGTGGTAATTATGTCCAGTGTCAGAGGGGAACCTGATATATCAGAATGAGGATTGAGTGAATAATTATGCGGATGACTCATCACTGTGCCATACACCTGAAACCAATATAATATTGTATGTCAAATGTATTGAAAAATAAAGTGAAAAAAAATCAAATGTCATCTGCTTTTAAAAGACCTCTACTGAGCATCCTATTTTAAATGTTTCATTCAATATTTTATGATATTAACCAGTTTTACTTCCTTTATAGAATTTATCACTCTCTGAAATATACTTATTTGTATGTTTTTTTTCGCTTTTTGGTATGTGGGTAGCTCCCTGACTGGGAATCGAACCCAGGCCGCAGCACCGACAGCGCCAGCACCGAAGCCCCAAGCCACTACACCATCAGGGAACTCCCACTTATTTGTATATTTTTTGTCTCTTTTCACTAAGGTCCTTGAAAACAGTCTCTTTAAATTCTTTGCTCACTACTATATCGCTAGCACCTAGAAGAGTTTCTAGCACAAAGATTAAGCTTAATAAACATTTAAAAATTCACAGAGGCACCTGAATGTTTAGCAACATGCTAAGTATTCTACTAAGATCATTTTATATAATCTTACGTGCTAATCTGGGTTCTCCAAAGAAATAGAATCAATATATTTGGTTCACATAATTATGGAGTCTGAGAAGTCTAAGACGTGCAGTCAGCAAGCTAGAGACCTAGGAGAGCAGATGAGATAATTCCAATCTGAATCTAAGTCCAAAGGCAGAAGATTGACAGTTCAGCTCAAAGACAGTCAGGCAGAGAAAGAGAATTCTTTCTTACTCAGCCTTTTATTCTGTTGAGGCTTGAATTGATTGGGTGAGACCCACTCACATTGGGGAAGACAATCTGCTTTACTCAGTCTACCAATTTAAATGTTAATATTATCCAGAAACATCCTCACAGACACACCCAGAAATAATGTATAGCAAATATCTGGGCAACCTGTGGCCTAGTCAAGTTGACACAAAAATTAATCATCATACATTACAACCCTATATAGTAGATACTGCTACCCTTGTTTTCTAATTGAGAAAACCAAGGATAGAGAAGTTAAGGGGAAGGGGTGGGAGAGGAGGGAGGGGAAGTAAAATATAAGGTGATGGAAAGAGAAGTCACATTAGGTGGTGAACTTATTATACAACAAGTTGACAATGCACTGTAGAATTGTATGCCTGAGACCTATGCAATCCTTGCTAACAGATATCACCCCAAAAAGTCTAACAATAAAAATGAATTTAAAAAAAAAGAGAAGTTAAGTACTAGCCCAATATCACATAGAATTTAAGCATAATTAGTCTGACTCCAGAGCCCAAACTGTAAATATTTGTGTTTATTTGCTTCTCTCTTAGCAATTATAGATATTTAAGAAGCAGAAAGCTTTTTACAAAGGTACCTAAGCTCAACCATATCAAATAAGCATAGAGCATAAAGCAAACTCTAGGGAGCCCCAGTAAGGTCTCCAGGTACCCAGCCATAGTCCTATAAAAGGCTCTTAGAGGACCAAATTAATTTCCTATGGACCATCACATCCTTATATCATCTCTTTTCATCTCATCAGTATGTCTAAAACCATGGCAGATCCCTTGCCAATACCAGAGCCCAGTCTCTCCTGGATTGACTACTTTTCCATAGTGGATAGATTGCATAGCTCAGGGATGATGTTTGTCTTGAATGCATGAATGAACTATTTGGCTCAAGGGCAACAAATATAATACTACAGTTGAAACCCTCCTGAGAGGGTAAAGATATTACACAAGTTTCTGTCTAGAGATGAACAGTACTTAGAACAGTGCCTGGCACATAGTAGCCACTGAGCAAATATTTGTTAAATGAATAATAGTGGTATAACAACATTTTTTTGCTTGTTTGTTAGTTTGTTTTGATTATTCATCACTGCTCCCTTATGGGATATTTGATAAGTTTGAATATCCAGGTTTGTAATCTAGAGTTAGGAATACTGCATTGTTCTGCATACTAGAGCATGAAAAATTGAAGTTCCTTTAGGGTAGTCTGGAAGGGATGGGCAAAAGAAGAAAGAGGAGACAACTGAAGCTAGAACTCCCAGGGGTGAAGAGCAAGTGAAAAACTCTTCTTGGTAGCTAGAGGATGAGGTGGGGGACAAGAAAACTGAAAAGAACAAAAATGCCTAATATGAAAATTTAACTTAGTTACCTGCAAACTGTAATGTGACTTCTCCCTTTACTTCTACATCTTCAATAAAATTGGCTATATTTTTTTCTGTTTTGTTAGACTGGATATTTCTTAGGAAATCAAGGAAGGGGTTGAGTTTTATCTCTGGGTCCACATAAGGCAAAATCAAAGATAGCACACACGAAACTGGGACCTAGAAGCCATAAGGCATGAAATAAGGGTTTGAGCCTACTCTATCTGTGAGGGGTTTTAAGGGGTTGTAGCACTCAGCTCATGTCTTGGCTATACCAACATCAAGGCAGCCACTCAATGTACGAATTCCTTACAGTTATACTTTCCATTCAGTAGAAATTAGAGTCGTCCCCTACCATTCCGCCCTGGGTGTTCTTCTTTGAAAAATCTTCACATCATTCAACCCCCTTGAACTCACCATGCCTGCCCCCAGCTCAGCTATGACTCACAAGTACCTTGGAGCAAATGAAATCCTGTAGAGGACAAATCCCTCACCTTACCTTCCTTATAAAGAGCTTCGTTGTTTTCATGCGTCATTTCGTAATTGAGGTTGGCAATTAGTCGCCTCATCTCTGGTCCTTATTTTCCTCTCCTCCAGCTAAACTCAACCTTCAGCCTACACAGTGTAAGTCAACAAAATGAGGTAACAGCTTTCTATGTGAGTCACTCTTGGTGACTCTGTTTTAGAGAGCACTGTGGTTTGAGCAGCCAGAGTCCAGGCAAGTATTTTAGCCATCCAAGAACTGGCATGAAGCCCAAGAAACACTCTCACCTGATGACGATCTAGTGGGATGAGTCCTGGAGGAAATAGTTCCCAACAGCTGGAGAAAGTGTCTCTTGGCTCAAGCACAGCAACGCTCTTCTCAATTAAAAATGTTGTCATCATTCACACTGCAATGAAAAATCTTTTTACACAGCACTCACATTTCTACATGCCTCCATCTACTCTGCATATTAAAGAAAGGACCCTCCCATGAAAAGGTGACATCTCTAAGTTACTGTTCTGACCAAATAGCCTTATACAATGGACAGAAAATGGTTTGCTGACCCCCAGAAGACAAATGCAAGAAGGGACATTTCCATGAGCTATTTCTCTTTGCTGAGCACTCAGAGGGAAATTATAAGTGGTTGGAAGAAGGATTTGTTTTCTAAAAGACTTTTAGTTATTCCTGAGAAATCCCCGTGCTTATTCCCGGAGAGAGGTCATCTCTTAGATGCTGTCAGTCCGACAGGGATCAGCAGCCAAGGCAAAGTGCTCAGAGAAATTTCCAACTAATGCAGCCAGAGGAAAACTGCCAAGGAAGCAGGACTCCTTAGGATAAATAAATTGAAGGATACTTGGGGGATAAAAATAAATCCTTTTTGAAAATGAAAGATGAAGGGATGCTGTATATACAAATTGCCCCGTACATCAAATTTGGAACAATGATGTTGCCAGGGCTGGTTTTGCAGACCAATGACGCAAACGAAGATCTTTTCAAACATGCTTGCTGGCCCTTTCCTCCAAAGGTATTTATCCAGTTTCCATCTCATTCTTACAAGACTTGCCACAGGGTGCCCATAAAGATTTCACTTTGGTCACAAAGCCTGGTGGAACCTGGGCTGGGACCTTCAGGATAGAGGACTTCCATGTATGGGTTGGTAGAATGCAACCTAAATGCAGCGACCGGCAGTATAGAGCAGGTTGTTCAACTTAGTAATCTTTGAGAGGACACTGCTCTAGATTTTAAATTCCAGAAGCAATCAGACTTGAGTGTCAGATCTCATTGGTGAAACACAGTGATCAGGAATCCATGAGGGGAGGGACCACTCAGGAGTCTGAAATATTTTAAATCATATAGAGTATGGATCTCACCTCAACACTCAACTAGAAAATGGAGGGAACTAAGAGCAAAAATTCCCCTCTCCCACTGCAAAGTGCTGAAATGGAGTAGAGAGCTAGGCAGCTGATTCATGGGGACCAACACAGGAGTTCAGTACCAATTGTTGTGTCATAAAAGAAGTAGAAAGAGTACTAATTTAGTACTAGATGAGGATCCTAAAACACTGGTTCCTAGTTATAATTATTAACAAAAACAAACAAACAAACATTGGTGATCCACAAGGAACAGGACAACTCCAGGCCCTCTAAGGCGGTAGGACAGACACTAGTAAGATAAATTCTGCCATAGTGAGATTTTTCCATTATGAAGGATTCATAATTAAAATAGGCAAACAGGAAATACAAGACAGAAGCTGATAATGGTTTCATTGTAATTCTTAATGAACTCAAGGAACAAAACCCAAGAGACCTGAAAGGCTAAAGAGCTCATGATTGAATTTTAGATAGCTTAAATAGGCAGTCAGAAGTTTTTGTAAGTTTTGCCCACCCTTGCCTGTTCCACCCCCCAATCTCAATTATTCTGTCTGAACAATGAATCTTGGGTTTGGCAAAGTAACATGCATATGTCCAGTAAAAAATAGATAGTTCAACAGCAAAGACCAAAAGACAGACTGATTTGGTTATTTTCCAGGGCAGACAGTTTTGCTAAGGTAGAGCCACATAACAACAACAACAGCAATAGAAGACAACATTTATTATATTTCTCAATTTCATATAATAAAGTGCTAGCATTTTATCTATTGTGTTCATCTTCGCAGCATTTGTTATCTATTTTATTAATCTTCTCGACAACCCTATGAGATTTGGTCTCATTTTACAGATGAGAAAACTGAGCCCAAGAAAGTTTAAGCCATTTTCCCAAGGCCACATGTTTAGGAACTGGATGGGACAGACAAAGAAAACTAGCTCATTCAACACTCACTTCAACTCCTTTGTGATATAATATCCTGTATCATATTAATAGATGCTAGAAAATTAGAAACTACATCACACAGACCCCCTTGAAACTGGACCCCCTGTGCAGCCTAGGCTCTCTCAAGTGACATCTGGAGGCAGAAGTGACAGGAGGAGCTTCTCTGCATGGAGATTATACCTGGTCTTTTCCGGAGCAGCTGTGTGGAGGTTCAGTTCCTGGTCCCCAATGTCTTAAGTGCAGCAGCATTAGAGGCAATGGGGATCCCCTAAAATAGTCTTGGAGTGTGCTTGAGTATTTCTCTAAGCTGTTGTATTCTTGGCTGTGTAGTAACCCAGCTTGGTTTGTTGGCCTTTACGAAGTTGCTTTAACCTACCTAATCTCTGGTAACAAACACTTTTCCGCTTAAAAGAGTTAGTGAATTGTGTTGTCTACAACTAAAAACACTGAATAATCACTGTGAGATCTGGGATTCAAATCCAAGCTCATCTAAAAAAAGAAAAAAAAAAAGATTTTTTCTGTCCCCACACTATTTTCCTTAAACTGTTCTAAATTTTTTCTTTTTGCATAACACCCCTTCTAACATACCACATAATTTACTTATTTATAATGCTTTTTGTTTGTTGTCTGTCCCTCTCCCACTCAGTTAGAATGTAAAATCTCAAGGCAAGGATCTTTGCCTGTTATGTAAACCAAGCTCCTAAACGGTCCCTGGCACATAGCAAGTGCTTAATAAATATTTGCTGATTTTGGATGTACTGATTAGTTTTTATGTGGATGACTCTAGAAGTGAACAAACAAACAAAACCAGGCTCATCTGACTTGGAGGTTAGTATTTAACCTGGTTTACATTGTGAGATAAGGGACAATCTTAAATAAAGGGGAGTCTTTCAGGCAACACTTATCCTAACTTTGTTTAATCACTTAAGTCTCTGAGAACTATTAAATGTTCCACTAGTTAAATCCTACAAATTCTTCCTTCACATATCACATGTCTTCCTGCAAGGAAGCCAGCCGTGATTCCCCCATCCTATTATTTAACCCAAAGGCACCATATGGTTCCCCTATTCCAGCATTCACTACTGTAACTGCTTTTTCATTGTCCATAACATCTATTAAAGTATAAGATCTGGGAGGACAAGGCTCAGGCACATCTCACTCCCCTCTATTCTCAGCACCCACCACAACACCTGACACAAACCCTTAACAAATACGTGTTGTATAGATGAGTTGTGACAACCCCTACAGTGATGGTGTATAGCAAAGGGCATATAATTATGTCAGACATTTGAAGAGAAGTGGCTCCAAAATCCCATTTCCTGTGCTGCATAAATTTGTTGCATTGAGGGATACAGAATATGTTATTTATCATGTAAACTACATATAGTATGTTATAAAATATATATGTAGTAAACATGTAAGCAAATTCTAAATAGCTCCCATTTTTATATAGTTCATGTTTGCCAAGTTAAATTTTGCTGTTCTTATTAAGAAAAAAATATTTTTAAAAACATTTTAAATATTGTTAAGAAGTAATATATGAATGAAGTAGAATGAAATGAGGTCTAGTTCCTGCACTAGCATTCTAATTGAGTAAAGTAGGCAGGCTTCCCCCTATATATCCATACATACGTTCACCTCTGAAAGAATAGTGAAGATTTTTAACAAAACTTATTGCAGATGATTGGCATTTTTAACTAAATCATCCCAATGAACAATTGCTTTGTCATACTGATACATGAATTCTCAAAGGATCTAACTTACTGGTATAGGGTGAATTTCACGAACTGATAGTTCAAGCACCTGGAATATTGATTGAGAAAACTAATTTATCAATTCTGATAAATAATTTTAATATTGTAACTAGTTGTAATAGAGGATTTCCTGGTTTTAAAAAAGAAAGAATTAAAAAAAAAAAAAACCTCCCCCCATTTTCAAATGCAAATAATATGTAATAGCTCAAGTCCTCCTTGGATTCCCTCTCACCTTCTACCACCCCCAGTCCCCATTCTTCCCCAGAAACAATATATAAAATGTGCCTACTAAACATATCACCTGAGCTGGTGGATATTCCTGGTTGTTTTAAGTTCAAAATTAAACAGCTCTGGATTATAAAAAGGCATAAAAATTCAAATGTCCTGTCCTAAGAAAAATGGTTTAAATGTCTATATGTTCAAAGAAAAAAATAGTAAAGTTTTTCAAAAAGAATAGTAAGTTGAGAATTAAGTTATAGAAATGAACCAGGTAATTAAGTTAAAGGTCAAAAACAATATTTGGGTTTTTGTTTTTGTTTTTTTCTTTCCACTTTCTAGCCTAATATGTATGCTTTGAGTGAAGCTAGTACCATACACTGGTGTGCTATTTTGTCTGCTGGGTCCATCAGACACTGGATATGGTTTTGCAAGAACTATAAGGCTTCTAAAGCCAAATTGCCCAGAGCTTTTATGTGGCAGGCACTTTGCTAGGTGCCCTAGGGAAAGCAAGAAGTATAAATGTTTTATGAGAATTCATGCTGGAAATGTATTCTTGATTACTTCTGTGGAATTTTCCAGGCAGAGAAGATTCTAGTGGGGTATAAGTTTGGGGCAAGTCACTATTTTCTGGACACACCTGTACCAGACTTGGTTCATGCATAATCCCAGATTCTTCTGACCACACCTACTTTGCATTGCTTGTGCCCACCCCCAACCCCAATCCCAGCCTTAACACAGTTCCCCAAGGTCACAGAGAGGGTCACTGGAGCTGCTTCTCTCTCCCACCACACACACAGACCAACTGGCACAAGCTCTGCCTGGAGAGATGAGGTAACACAACCCAGAAGTACAGGAGAAGTAATGCCTCCTGGAATGGACTGAACCAATGGGAGAAGACAGGTGGGAACAAATAAATGTATCTCCCTTTCCCTCTTCCTCCCCAACCTCCCACTAGTCCTCTCACCTTGTATTGTTTCAGAGGTGCAGGAAGAGCTTATTTGGCCTCTCTGATGACGTCCTATGAGGCCCAGCAATCAGTTGAGCCTGCTGTCCACACAGTAGTGGCCAGCTCAGTAACACACCCCCTTGTACTTCCCTCCTTCCCTTGCCTCACTTTCCATTTTTCCTTATTTCTAATTTCCTGGGATTAAACTCTTCCCTAAAATGTTAGAATGTACATCTTCGTTTCAGATCCTGTTTTCTAGGAAACCCATGCTAAGAGAGACTCAGCAGTGGCCCTGGGAAAGCAGACTTCACAGTGGGATTTGGAGTTGGGTTATTCACTGATCTGAGGGCAACAGAAACTCCATGGACGTGTGAAGCAGAATGGTGATGACCTGTCAGTCAGGCCATCACAGTTACTGAGGCTTTCCTCCACCTGTGACTGAGATGTAGAATGGTAGGAAATTGGGTATTGAGATTATCAAGGGGCCACTTCACTCTTTTGGCATAATCTTCTGGAGCTAAATTGTTTTAGAGTCCAGAGAACAATCCATATACCCTAGAGGGAGTAGTCATATGTCCTTGTCACAATTGATACCTGCCATGAACGTGAGTTTGCCTTGCCCACTCACCACTGTTTCTCATGGATTTAACAATGCCTGATCTTAGGATACTGTGTCCCACACAGTATTGCCTGGGACAAGGATATCCATGTTGCTTCACAGAAAGTGCAAAAGTTTGCTTTTCACATACCCATCCCCAGAAGTATCTAATTTATGAAATGGTAGAATAGCTTGTTAAAGACTCAGATAAGGTATAATTTCAGCAACATTCTGCCCAGTTGGATGCTGTCCTCCAGGATGCAACATATGTATTAAACCAACAACTGGCATGTTGTGCTGTGTCTTCATTAGCTAGGAAATGCAACTCAGAGCTGGAAATAAGATTGACACCTCTCGCTATTGCTCCCAGAGACTACTTATAGAACTCGTGCTTATGTCTCTACAACCTTAGGTTCTGCTGTGGATCTCATGGAATCCTGGTGAACCAAAAGGAGATATTTGGACAGTCAGAAGCACAACCGATAAAACGGCAAAACCTAAAGGGTGCGGATTGATTGGCATCAAGCTGTAGAGAAATTAGTACTGACATGCCATAAAGGCCACATGAGCATTGGGGTCAATAATTTGGATGTACCTACTGACCAACTTCTTCTGCAGAAATATGTAAGTATTCAGAGAACTTTCTGGTTCTCAAAGAGGTGTACATTTATCACCAGATAACAAATGATATTAGCGCCACAATGGACTTTAGCTTAGCATTTTAGGGAGAGTCATAGTGAGCAACCTGAAATCTCGGGCTTCAGTTGACATGCTTACATTTAAGAATATTTTTGGGCCCCCCAGTGTTTGCCTACCTAGAAGATGTATTCTTGAATTCTGTCTTTCCGTGCTTTAAACACTTCACTATTCCATTACTTGATGAATTATTGTTTTTGTAAAGTTATTTTATGTCAGTAATACATCTATAGGACATCATGGACATTTCTACTTAGAGAAAATCTATAGAAGTTACACCTATAAATTCCTAGCATATCTGAAAAATGATCACAAGAATTTAAAAAAAGTACATAAATGTAGTAACAAACGAGAACCAGTGAAGTCGTTTAAAATAAAAGAATTGAAAAAGTGTTACCAGTAAACATTCACTAATAAAATATTCATAGAGACAGATATTCCAAGGGCAAAGGCCTGTTTAAAGTTAAAAGATTATATTAAGGCATGCAGTTCAATGGAACTGGTACCCTGAAGAATTACTGAAATTACACCTACAGCAAGGGTCTGTTAATAGAATAGGAAAAAATTTGAAAAGACCCAGCAAAAAAAGAGCAAACCAAGAATATCTATATTAAATGATTTATTGACCAGAAAACTATGAAGATGTCTAATCTGCAATATGAATGAATGAGAACACCTTTTACTAAACTTGCCTTTCAGCTGGAGTGTTCTCCCAGATCAGTCTCTGCGTTCAGGTGCTATAGCCTGTGGTAGGAGAGACAAAGCCTGCTGGGCACAGTGTTATACCTGCGTTGTGTATAAACTTGCATTCAAATGAATACACAGCTGTCTTCAAACTTTTTTAGAGCTTCCAAAAACTGACACTGATTGGTGGTATAAAATACGTCTCCTTAAAACTCATGCTGTGTGCAGACTTTTTGGAGAGGTAGGTTGTTGCATATGAAGAAATGATCAGAGATCCTGAAAATACAATTCTATTTTATGTTCTGTGGCATTCTGGCACAGTCACGGTGAGTGCTGCCAGAGATCCCATTCATGGGGCAGAGTTATTGTGTGAGTTTGGGAGGAGGAGATAATTCCCTGTACACATAAAAATAACACAATAGCTGGCAGGTGGCAAGTGACATGCCCATTCAGACTTGTCAAATAAGAAGATGAAAGAAACATAATACACTGGCAATTTAAGCAAAGTCTCACTGCGGTCAGTATCTTGGTACTGTTTCTAAATCCAGGCTCTAATTCTAAGCTTTAAAGTCTAAAAACTCAATTTCTTTTTCAGTGCACCGAGAAGTGACCAGGCTTGGAGAACCGACAGCCCCAACCCCCGTGAATAGAACTCACCAAAGGCTGATGTATGTAATTTACAAAGAAAGATATGCCTTCCTCTTTCTAAAGACTAGACGTTTTTTTAACTTCATTTATTTATTTTTTATTTACTCGAGTATAGTTTTTTATTTCTGGAGCTCACGTTTCTTCATTAAGATACCCAACAAACTAAATTAGTTACCAAGATCTTTCTTAATGAGCAGAAAAAAATTGAGGTGCAAGAACTTAGATGGCCAATAGGGATATTTCATTTCATCACTAGCAAAGCCTGGTAAGATCCTGCTCTACAAAAAAGGTTACTTCTTCACTGATCAGCATCCTCTGCTGAATATAGTCTTCATGGCCATTGGATAATACTGAACCAATACTGATAAATTATCTTCCAGTTTTCCTTTTTATAGATTTCATGTGGGATAACTCTACAAAACACAATTTCAAACATATTGCAAAATTTGTGTTTATTTATACAAATATATAGTTATTGAACAATTGTTTCCTTCCCCAAAAACTATAGTAATGTTATCAGTCAACATTACAATACTCAGTGAAGAGTGGTTTATTACTAGACAAACTCTAAAATAATTATCTGGGTACAAGGTAGAACAGGTTTTAAAATTGTTTAGGTAGTTTGGGAAAGGGAAAAGATGAGTTAATGAGATAATCAATTAATTTTGCAATGGAGGGATGAACATTCAGATTCAAGAGGTTATATGTCTTTTGGATTTAGGGCCATATTTTTTGACATATCTTGACACTGATAAATACTATTACGACTGAATGTTTGTGTCTCCACCCCTCCCCCACAAAAATAACTTCATATATTGAAGCTCTAACCCCTAATGTGATGGTATTTGTAGCTGGGGCCTTTGGGAGTTAATTCATTTTAGATGAGGTAATAAGAGTGGGTCCCCCATGAAGGGATTAATGTCCTTCTAAAAAGAGAGAACAGTATTCTTTCTCTCTGCTCATTTCTAAGAAGAGGTCATGGTGAGCACGTAGCCAGATGGCTGCTCATAAGCCAAGAGAAGAGGCTTCAGAATGAAACCTACCTTGCCATCATCCCAATCTTAAACTCCCCTGCCTCCAGAACTGTGAGAAATAAACTTCTATTATTGTATGTAAGCCACCCAGTCTGTGGTATTTTGTTATAGTAGCTTGAACAGACTAAGACAAATACTATCTGCAATAAGATCACACACATTGTTAAACCACCTTCCCTGAGTGGTTTTTGTAGTATTTTTTGCTGGCCCATCTAGAACAAGCAGATCACTTCTTGACTACTATACCTTGGCATAGTGAGTCAGGAGAGGGTAATGTTTAAATTCACCAATAAGTAACTGTAAGTCTCTTTAATGGCATCTTGGAAATCTTCCAAGAAGCATAACTGCCCTGGGTTCATTTATAGGTCATAATTTGTAATTTGACTCCAGGGTTTTTAAAAAGAAGTATGTATTTATATTCAGATTGATGGTCCAGCATCTTTAACCCTGACTAAATAGGTCTGGGACAATGTACAGGCTACAAAATTCCTGTGGTGGATGTATTTCCTAAAAGCCTCTTTGAGCTCGCTGCCCTCAGTGACTTCATGTCATAAATCACTGGGTCAGTGGAAATTCATCAAAAAGACCAGGCCACAGATAGATCTGTGGGAACCTGTACTACAGTTAAAATATGAGATTATTGTTTCTGTGATGCCATGACAGGTTTTCTCTATGTTTGCTTCCTAAAATATGCCAGGCACTTTCCAGGATTCTTTACCTATTTTAATGTTCAAAGCAAGCCACTGAAGCAGCTATTGCTATACTACTTTACAGCTCATAATATCCAGGCTGTAAGACATTAAAAGATATGCATCTAATATATGAGTACAAAGGGGGCGACCGCAAAAAAAAAAAACAATTTATTTATTAAAAAATTGTGTATTGATTCTCACATGTTTAAGCTTCAGTCACCTTCAAAGTACTCTCTGTTTGATGTAATACACCTATTGAGACACTTTTTCCACTACTCAAAACACTTTTTGAACTCATCTATTTTGATGCCTTTTAGTGCTTCTGGTATGTTTTCGTTTCAACTCTTCCACATCAGCATTTTTTTTTTCCTTTGAGGACTCTTTTCGTCCAGGAAAAAAAAGTCATTCAGGGTGAGATCGGGAAAATCGGGAGGGTGGGACGTGGGGAGTCATGCTATTTTTGGTGAAAAACTGCTGAACCTTTAGCGCGGTGTAGGCAGGTGTATTGTCATGCTGCATATTGTTTATGTAAATCACCCATCAAGAAATAAGCAAATGTGTTGAAAGAGTCTCCAAAAAAAATTCACTGAAGCTAAACGCAGCCTCTCACAATGAAGCCAGCTGGTACACTGATGCTGAAGGGCTTCCTAGCAGCAGGAGCCTGTACTACACGGGGCCCGCCCTTCAGAAGATAATTCCAGCTACTTTGGGGTCCTCTCTCACTTGGTAAAGCCAAGAAGGAAACTCTCACCCTTCCATTCCATTTGTATTCTCTTTTCACCAAATCCAGCTCTTTCTTAAATCCACCAAATGTTTAAAATATTAAAGAAGTAGCCAACTGGACATGTATTTTAAAGGATCCATTAAATTCAAGAGTTAACCTAACACTACTAATTAACAGATAACCTCACCAGAAAATCAGCTTCTTCCTTTGCCTACTGACCTGGAGCTCCCTTAAAAGGCCCCTATAAAAAAAGGTGGAAGACATTTCTGTGGGAAAGTGGGTCTATTTCAGTGTCCCCAGAAAAAAACAGCAAATAGTGCTAGGAAGAGTTGCTTCATCCTTATTTAAAATGTTGAATTTATAATTGACCTTAGAAAGAGATTGCAATAGGTCTCTATAAATATCTCAAAAGTCCACTCTAAATTTTAAAAACATCCTAAAGTTCTCTGTTATCCCAAGGCTTTCAGCATGGTATAGCATATGGCATAGCACATGCTGTTGGCATTCTGTTTGGAGATAGAATTGTAGTCGCTGACTTTCTGCACGCCCTTCAAAATTCAGCTCTCCAAGAATCCCTTCGTCCCATCTTTATCTCAACAACAGTAGCACATGGTGCTTGTTTGGGGCACTTTTTCAAATGTGTGGAAACATTTTGGTCTACTGACAATTCATGAGGAAACTGTTAAGGATGAGCCAACTAACTAAAGATTAACATTTAGAACTTCTTATTCCTGCATAACACTCCATTCATAAAAATTCTGAATCTGACAGTTAATTTAGATTTACATAAACACCACTTCTCTGCCCCTCCTCTCTCCACTCCCTTCCACATTCCCTCATTCTCTCCCCCCACTAACTCCACCATGAGAAATCAGCTGCCATCTTCCCAGACAGCAATGTATAGAATGTAAAAGAAATTGCACAAGGTAGGCAAACATTAAAAATGAATCTTTTTGGGAGGGGGTGGGAGAGGAGGGGGGGAAGCTAAATATAAGGTGATGGAAAGAGAAGTCACATTAGGTGGTGAACTTATTATACATCAAGTTGACAATGCACTGTAGAATTGTATGCCTGAAACCTATGTAATCCTTGCTAACAGATGTCACCCCAATAAGTCTAACAATAAAAATGAATTAAAAATAAGTAAATAAATAAAAATTAAAATTAAAAAAAAAGAATCTTTTTGACACAAATCAATTCCTTTGTAAACGCTGCTATACAATGTCTGACTTTGAATTTCCAGTTTGATTTTCATTTATAATTTCACCCATGTAACTCATGCTTCACAGGCGCTTTATCTTTTAATGGACAACTTCCCTTGCCTCCAACAATATCTGTCCTGAGCATGGTCTTGTGGGACTCTGGGGTGGAATGTTTCTCATGAATGTTCACAAATAAGACTTGTTAGTCACCATCACTTCTCTATAACACTTACTTGGTGATGTCTAATGCTACAGCCAATGCCCACCGATGAGCCTCATTCCATGGAAATCATCACCTTCTAGCTGACCAGCAGCTTTTTGGAGAATCATCTCCACTCTATTTTTAGTCCATATGTAATTTGGAGCACTGACCTCACATCTCGGTTAGGAAGTAGGCCTATAGCTCAGGCCTGACCAGTAGCAGACCCCATCTGTCTTAAAACAGTGATTGCTTCTGAGATGGGCATGGGACTTCAGTGAGGACAATGAGGGCCCCACCTGGAAGTCTGCCTGAAGCCACTGGAAACATATTGCTCTTTTTCTTTGGGAATCATTAGCACACTGGGAAAAAATTGCTGAGAAAGAAGCTAATGTAGAGGAAAGCAGAGTCAAGTAGAGAAGTAGTCAATCCAAAGACATTGCTTCAAACCTGGATTCAGCCACCCCTGAAGGCAAGCATGCCTTCGACCTCTCAGTTAATCAATAAATCTTTCCCCCCTTTATAGTTCTCTGTCACTTATAACCAAAAATGCACTTAAATAGTTGTACCTACTTTTGGCTTATAAAGCCTGAAATCTAACACAAAACATAATCTTTCTAATATATACAGCTCCATTAAAAATGAAATTTATTAATTTTCAAGTTCAAAATCACTTCCTTAAATGTTTCTTTCCCCCAAAAAGTTTTTCTCTATTTGAGAATCTGCCCCAAATTAAAAATGACTCCTCCTTTTCCACTACCCTGTGAATTGCTATACCGCTTTGAGATAGAAATCCCAGGACAAGAAGAGTGAAGAAGAGAGCAGAGCATTTCGCATGCCTTTTATTCCACACTAAGGGTGAAGTCCAACTATATTTTTGTATCACCTTCTGCTTATTCAGCACACTTCCTGGAGGCAGAAACTGTCCATTATTCAGGCAGTCTGAATCCCAAGTTAAACTGGTCATTCATGTTGGGGGCAAATAACGTAGAGTGGAGTGTCTAAAGCCTCTAGCCCAGCAACTAGAGGAAATTTCTGAGTCCTGTCCACACCTTGGTAGAAGAGGTGCTCTGGTCTTTTATTGCATTCCCTGAGATTGAAAGCAGAAGATAAATCCCACCTACAGACTCTCCTAAATTTAACCTCTTCATAACTTAGTTTGGTTGAAGTCTTCATTAGAGGAATTTAACTTGATCCCACAGAAAGGCACTAAATATATTAAAGCAGCCACTCTCAATCCTCCTCAGAATCACCCAGGGCATGTTGTTGTTTTTAATGCTTTCAAAAATAAACTTGTCAAGTTGATAACTCTTCATTTGAATGGAGGGGAAGGATTTGTTTCTAGGGTTTTTTTTTTCTTTAATAATTTTAAACATACAAGACATTGTAAAACCAGTACAGAGAGCTCCCCTATACCCTTCCCCAGTTTCCTCTAATGACCAAACTAGGAAGTTGGCATCTGTACAATACTACTAACTAAACCACAAACTTAATTCGAATTCACCAGTTGTTACATGTACTCATTTCAGCCAGGGCATTTTAAAAACATACTGCCAGTTCAGATTCTGATTCAGTTGGTCTGGGGAGGAGCCTTGTCATAAATATTTTATACAAACTTCTCCAAGTGGCTGTGCAACCAGGGCTGAGAACCACTCGTTAGAGAGACATACATACAATGGGATTGCTACTGGAAGGCAACCTAGATCCAGGCTCATGCTACCTGCACCCGTCGTCAGCCAATAGACCGACACAGGGGTTGGGTTATAGAATAAGCATGTATTATCAGGGCACCGGTGACCTGAGAAGCCAGCACGTTCACATCCTCCAAGACTGCCTTCACATTCTCAGTCTGGATGGGGATTTTAAGAGGAAATCTTGGCATTCTTCCAGGGGCCACATGGGCTATGTGACGGGTTTCTGGAGAGTCCATTAAGCTTTGTGGAGCCTGCATTCTTTTTCCAGCTATCTGGTCACTCAGGCAGCATTATCAACCCAAGAACACAGCCTGAAAAGAATACTGAACCACGATGATTGCAATCAGCAACTACAGATTACAGGTTCCAGGATAATTAGTTAAAGTCTAGCAAGCACAATTAACTAAAGTTCTGCCAGCGCAAATCACAAATTCTGGGATGATTTAACTAAAGCTGGGGCAAAGGACATTCTGGGAGATTCAGGCTAACAGCCTATTGTTTAAGTCTAGAGACCAGGAAAAGTAACTAAGAAAGATAAAATAATGATTAAGGCTGGAGGAATAATTAAGGCTAGGGGAGGGAGACTGAAAAAATACTTGAAATCTTATGATGCCCATGGACTGGGGGCCCTCAAGCTCAGCCCTGCTTCAATTCCCCTGTGTCATATGTTCATTTTATTTCTATAAAATCAGAATAACTTAAAACTGCTGCTCAGCGTACGAGTCCATGTGGACTTGTCAGGTTCCTGTGCCTCTTCTGTAAGAGCACATTTCACTCGAGTGTGGTGGATCCCAGAGTTACTCTAGCAAGCTTCAGAACCATATGAGTGACTGGCAGCACGTCGTGGGGACTGGGCCACTTCTCAGCTAACTGGCTTTTAGGTCTTTGTTTTCTCCATGTCTTGAGGAGCACTGTATCCCAGGTGGAACAGGTAGAGTGGTTCTTCCAGAGCATGTGGCAACTTGTTTGTGTGAAGTGAAGCTTTATGTCCCTTATTGGCTTAGAGGAACAGGAATGACAGTCCTTTTCTCTAGGGGAGTCCTGTAGAGACTCAAATGAAACAGGTTGATTCCAGGCAAGTGGACCTAGCCATTGATTCTTTAGCTTGACAGTAGTTGGGGTGTTCAGCAGAACAGAACCAAGATCAGAGTCGAAAGCAATGGGCAGCAATTAGAGCCAGGGATTAGGGATCTCCCAGCAAAACTTTTCCAAGGTCCTTTTAAAGTCTGATTGGCTCATTCTACATTTTCTCTAAGGTATAAACCATTGGCAAGATACAGACTGAATATGAACCCAAATCTAGGGGCTCTAGTTATCCCTACAACCACACAATTTTCAGAGGAAATAGGTCCAGAGTGAGCAGTAAAGACAGAGTGGCTATCGATTAAAAAATTAACAGGATTATCTGCCAGATCAAAGGTCACCCACAGTTCCTCCCCTGTCATTGTAGTGGTCTTCTCGTTGGGAGCCACTGGGTATTTCAGGCCCTGTGAGTTAATTGCAGCTATTTGTGGAGAAGTTAGTTCCTGATCTCTTCAGAACAGGGGACAATTGCTCTTCCCTTGCCTTTTAGCTTGCACAGGGACATGGTTGCTTTGAAGGACTAGGGCTTTTCTTATTCCGGAGGTGTGGGCTTCCACACCCAAAGAAGGCTCCTTCATCTTGGCCTTGGCCTGCCTATAACTGCAGCCAAAAGTCTTGCCTGTCTGTGTTCCTGTTTCCAGTCCTACTGTCCCCTTCTTTCCTCATTTTCCCTGTCATGGTTGCTATAGACATTGTAACAAATTTCCTGACCTTCCTTAGGATTCACGCTTTCCCATCAGAAATGGAACAGTGGGTCAGAATTATCATAACACTCTGTTATGTTAGGGAAGACCTCAGGCCAGGTTTAATAAATCGAACCCTAAACTTATCCATGTTTTGGGTAAGAACAGCCAAATCACTCTTTACATTGGCTTATATCTGACATGAGAAGGGTACATGAACTCCAGAAGTCCCGAAATACATACAGAAGTTTGCGTAGTTACTAAGAAAATTTACTTACTATCGTGAAGATTTAGTTTTTCTTAAGTAGCTAAGGACCTGATTAAGACAATGTAAAACAAAGGTTATTTTCATGAAACATAGACTCTTTGTTCTTTCAGGCAGAAAACTTTTTATAGTATCACTAGCATACCAATAGTCTAAGAAAAGCTAAAAGGTAAATTGAGATCGGTTGATAAGTATGGCTTGTCTTATTCAGCATTTTAATCTTGTTCAACTTAATCACATGTAAAATTTCCTTCACAAACTTTATACAACTTTCTTGGTCCCTTTTAGTTTGTCTCCTTTTACTCAGTCAGAAATAAGCATCCTCACAACAAACTATTTTCTTTCCATTTCTTCAAAAATGTATTTCCATACCTTATGCTTTCGTAAAAACACACATCATCTCCTTTCATATTAATTAGCATCCATAAACCTCAGAACCTTAACTTTACTACCAACTAATAAGCAAACAGTCAGCTTTTTCATTGGCAAATCCACAAACAGACTTTGCAACCCTTGGAAGCATAGACTTTTGTTATCAATATATTTATACATTTTTTTAGAATCATATTTATAGTGAAGTACAAGATATACTTATCAACAGATCTCAATTTACCTTTTAGCTTTTCTGTAACAGGAAACCAAAAGTAAGTGAATTCAGACCTATTTAACTGTTAATATTTCAGTATTTAATTATTTTGAACTACCTAGATATTTAATAATTTTTATCACTTAACTTACTCTTATAAAATTCTAAGGTTTCAAGTCACTAAACTAATTTGGGAAATCATATTTAAGCATGTACATATCATATATAACATAATCATTACTGAAAAGGTTTACAAAAATCTTTTAGCTTAGCTGTACTTTTTTTATTGTTTATAACTCTACGAGATTTTAAAGTCAGTTACTACTCCAGCTACTTTGTTTTTAAAAACTTTTAAAAAGATAACAAGCCTTTTTAAAGCCTGGTGAAAGAAAGTTTAAAACTTAAAGAGCCTTAGTATTAAACATCTTCTTCGATCACATGATCCTGAAAAGAGCTTTGCTTAATTTTTATTTATTTAAGCAGATAATTTGTTAAAGCCAATTAAACATTGTAAACTGGTAACAGGCAAAAATATAACAATATATATAAAAGACCTATTACCAATTTTGAAGAAATTTGTCTCCTACAGTTCTATGGAGGCGAAAACACTGGCTTAAGAGGCTTGATTTTAAAAGTGCCTCTTTTTTTTAGTTTTCTCCACCTCAGGTAATAGTGACTTCTACATTTTTGGCTACCTGCAAACCTTTGAAAGTTACTAAGAGTCTGAAAAACCTTACAAGACCTTTACTCTTATCTAGTTTCTGAAGTCAGAGTTGATGTCCAATTCTAAGTGAGGCAGGAGACAGGTGGATTTCATTTATCTCTGAACCATCAGTTTAGTTTCCTCATTTTAGAATTTCTATTGCATAATATCATAAAAGCTTGCACACAATGGACCTTGTCCTATTTCCTTGATCTTTAACAGAACAATTCTAATTGTAAGATAGTATAGTAATTTAGAGAACTATTGAATGGCCCCAAAATCCAAATTATACCTTGGCCAAGCAGTATTGCAATAAAGTACCAACTTCTTATGTTAAAGGTTTATAACCATAACTTTGCCAACCTTTCAATATTCTGGCCAATGGACTTTCAGTCAGGACCGAGATTTTTGATCCATTGCAGATCTTAGAATCCAAACAGCCACACGCACAAAGAAAAAGATCTGGATATACAAATAGACACTCAGATACGGACACACAGACACTGAACAGGCACTTTTCCTGGATGTGTGGTCAAACTGCACCCATCTAAGACATGCAAATCAAACACGCAAATCACACCCATCTGGGACACATAAATTACACCTAGTTTCAGGACAAGTGAATTACATTCATCTGGGACACGCGAATTACACCTGGATTTGATCAATGTCACAGGGATTCTAACCCCCAAAGGGCACAACTCACACAAAACCAAAAAAGCCACAGGTGCACAAGACAACAGAGCAAATGCCTATTCTATCCCAACTGATCAAGCAGGGGTTTGTGATCAGCGGGACTTAGTGGAGTCCTTCCAGCAAGCAAAATCACTCAGCAGCTGCTTCCAGAGGTTGGTCTTGCCCTAAGGAACCCACCCAGTCCCAGGCAGCTCCCGAGACCCTCCAACAAGTTAAAAGACTTACTGGAGGTACCTGAGATAACTCCTGCCTGGCTTGCCAAAAACTAACTGGAGGGAAATCAAGATCCGGGCTCCATGCTGCCTGTACCGTTCAGCCAATAGACCGACACAGGTGTTGGGTTACAGAGTAAGCATTTATTATCAGGGCACTGGTGACCTGAGAGGGCAGCGGGTTTGCACCCGCAAAGACTGCCTTCGAAATCTTGGCCTTCTTTCAGAGCCCATGTGGGCTATGTGATGGTTTCAGGGGAGTCCATGAAGCTTTATGGAGCCTGCAGTCTCCTTCCCGCTATCTTGGGACTCTAGCAGCATTACCATCCCAGGAATGACTCAACCTGAAAAGAATACTGGGCCACAGTGATTACAATCAGCAAGCACAGGTCACAAGTTCCAGGATAATTAGTTAAAGTCTAGCAAGCACAATTAACTAAAGTTCTGCCAGCGCAAATCACAAATTCCAGGATGACGAACTAAAGTGGGGCAAAGGACATTCTCTGGGATCTGGGCTAATGGCCTATTGTTTAAGTCTAGGGACTGGGAAAACTAAGAAAACAAAAATGATTAAGGCTGGGGGAATGATTACAGCTTGGGGAGGGAGACTAAAAACTTACTTGAAATCTTATGACGTCAGTAGACTAGAGGCCTTCAAGCTTTGTCCTGCTTCAAGATGAGTTAGCAGAATTACTAAACCAAGGAATGGAATTAGAATACATTATTTATCTTCTCTCAGAGCAATCAGACAAATATTTTACGTGTGCAGTGACACTGGTCCTGTGATTTTAAGCCCTCTATAACCTAAAAGTCGTGATAATAAATGAATGGCCTGTCTCCCCTTGAGAAGGAAAAAGTCATTAAGTGGCAATGCAATGCGATATTCAAACCCTCAAGGTGAAGACTTTCTCAAAAGTTCCCCTGTGACATCACTATGTGATATCAGCAAGTGAATTGGCCCAAGAGGCCACAGTAAACTGAACTCTTTCCTGAGAATCTGAAATAGTACAAAGGGGTGACTATTTAAACATAAAAAAATCAAAGCTTCAGTGCTGTGGTGTGCTCATTTTAGCCATATGGACTGGACAGATATGTAAAGAGAAGCTGCCTTGGTTTCTACACACTCTCTGTCTTCCGGCCCAGACCTCCAGTGGGGCCCAGAAGCTGGTGCTCTCTTCACCATGGGTTTCATTTGTTATCCTACATTCTTTTAAGAAAAACATTTTTGTTAATTTCAATCAAGTTGGCATCTAATGCTACAGCCAAAGAGAACTAACTAATATAAGGAATTTTCCAAATGCTGAATTGATCACCATTTTTCAAACGTGCCATTCACCTCATTCTCCATCCAGTTGCTTTGCCCCAGCTCCTTCCTCTGGTCTGGAACTCAGCTATGCAAAGGGAAGGGGCTGTGTTCATTCATCCCTGATTTCTTAAAGCCTGGTTTAGTACCAGAAACAAAGCAAGTTTTCACATGCTGTGGTAGACAGAATAACAGACTGCCAAAGATGTTCATATTCTAATCTCCAAAATTTGTGAATGTTACCTTGCATGGCAAAAGGGACTTTGCAGGTGTGATTAAATTAAGGGATCTGAAGTGAGGAGATTATGCTGGGTTGTCTGGGTGGGCCTAATGTAGTCACAAAAGTCCTTATCAGAGGGAGGTAAGATGGTGAGAAAAAGGGAGAAAAAGGGAGATGTGACCATGAAACCAGATGTTGGAGTGACGTGCTTTGAAAATAGACAAAGAGGTCATAAGACAAGGATTGAAGTTGATCTCTAGAAACTAAAAAAGACAGGGAAACTGATTCTCCCCTAAAGTTCCCAGAAAAAAACACAGCCCTTCCAACACTTTAGACTTGTGACCCCCAAAATTTTTAATGAATAAATTTGTATTTTTTTAAGCCATTACGTTGATGGTCATTTGTTACAGCAGAAATCGGAAACTAATATGCTACTAGTCACTGACTGGTTGATTAAATGGTTGAATGAATGAATGAATGCGTATGCAACGCTTTCTGTAGAGCAGTTTTTGCTTTTATCCCTGATATGAACTGACCTACCTGAGGTGTAGATAGCAACAAGAACTACTGTCTACCCACCTGAATCTCAGTTACTGGAACATTTGACCACCTGCAAAGAGCCAATGGGCTCCTCTTTGGGGTGGGAAAGTGGACCACCTTCAGCAAGCTGAAAAATAAGTATCAGTTCTTTCTCTTGAGCCATAGGGTAGACTGAGGTCAAATTGCGATTATCTCTTGAGAGGTGGGATTTTAGGTGATGTTTACTTTTATATTATGCTATTCTGTGTTTTTATAACATTTTACCCTAATTGTATATTTTTATAATGAGAAAAATAAATAATAAAATAATTTGCATTCTGGAAAAAATATCCTCTTTTACTTGGGCTTTCAAAATGCAATTCTACATTCAATGATGGTTTTGCTTCTGGAATACAAGCCAACAATTTATAAGAACCACTTTGTTTTCAAAGGAAACACATATTAAGAATAAATTTTATATGGAATTAGGCTGAATGTTTTTCTCTGTCTCCTTTGATTGCAGTTTGCATCCAAAGTCAAATAACAGTTCTGCATGTTGTAATTAGTGGAGCAAACAGACCCTGACCAGGTGATGCAGAACTCTGACCTTACCTAGGATACTTGTGGCATTATTTGCTTATTAGTTATTTCAGGGGTTAACAAACTTTTTCCGCAAAGGCAGATAGTGAACACTTTAGGCTTTGCAGGTGATACAATCTTTGTCACAACGGTTCAACTCTGTCATTATAATATAAAGGGAGCCATCCACAACATATAAACAGTGTGTGGCTGTATTCTAACAAAACTTTGTTTATAGATACTGAAATTATGTTAAACATAATTCTCATGTGTTAAACTCACTCATTTTTTAAATTTTTTCAAATATTTAAAAATGAAAAGGAATTCTTAGCTAATAGACCACAGAGAAACAGGTAGGTGAATTTGGCCCATGAACAATAGTTTACCAACCTATCATTATTTTTCTTAGAAAAAGTTGAAAGAATAAATCTTTACTCTCAATTACCTACATAATATAGACTTTTTAAATAAAAATCTAACTTGACTGCTTTTAGAAACACACATTAAAATTATGCTTTAGGTTGTTATTGTATATACACTATGATTAAGCCTAAATATTTAGGATCTTTGCATGATTAAAAGTTATGGATTGCCACTTCCAGTTTATGGTTCAGCATATAAGGAGCTCAGAATGTCCCACTTTATTGTAATAAGTAAAAATTTGAACAAACTAAAAAAATCGACAACATTTGTAGGAATAATAAGACAAGTGAAGACAACAGGGCTAATTGCTGTCTCTAACATTAAAGAAACAGACAAATGAATTCAGAGACCCACAGACTAGAGACTCAGAAATGGAAACCCCCTGGGAACCAGTGCCAGGGCGAAAAGAATCTGAACTATAACTGAGGAGGTATTAAAGGTTTCATATGAACAACTCTGAGACTTAAAAACTCCAGGGGGACCCAGCCATGAGGGGCAATTTTGTGAGATTTACCTCCAGAAGGTGCTCACAGTAAATAATGAAGAAAAAATCCCCTGGGCTTCTGACAGGGGGAAGGAAAAAGGAATTAATTTGAAATACCCAGATCATTCTGTTTTTTGTTTTGTTTTTGTTGTTTGTGTTTGTTTTGTTTTGTTTTGTTTTGTTTTGTTTTGTTTTGTTTTGTTTTTAGCAAAGAGTATTTTTCGGAGAAACTGGTTAACCAAAGCCTAATCTGCGGGAGTATTATCAGAACCTAACTGACCTGGAGGAAGGGAAACTTCCAACTACAGTCAGCTCTAGCCTTTCAGTCTAGTCATCTCCTCCCACCTAAAGTGAGGGGCAAGTGGGGGAAGTTGAGAAACACTTGTGAAATTCATAGTCTGTAGGCACAGGCTCACTTAAAGACTGAAACCTGATTATAGGACTATAAAATACTTCCCCTTCTTCTACGCTCACCACCACATTACTAAGACCGATTTCCAGCAGTTATTTTTACCTAGTACATCATGTTCAGCTATCAAGAAAAAAATTACAAGACATACTAAAAGACAAAAAACAATATGAATAAACAGTGTAAACATCAGAAGTAGACATGGATGGATACTGGAATTATCAGACCAGAAATTTAAAACAGTTATGATTTATATGCTAAGGGTTCTAATGGATAAAGTAGACAGCATACAAGAACAGATGAGCAATGTAAGCAGAGAGGTGGAAATCCTAAGGAAGAACCAAAAGAAATGCTAGAGATCAAACACTTTGTTAACTAACTGAAGAATGCCCTTAATGAACTTGTGAGTAGACGTGGCTGAGGAAAGACTCTCAAAGTTTGAGGATATATCCATAAAAGTGTCCAAATATGAAAACAAAGAACAGACTAGAAAAACCAAAAGAGAATATTTAAGGACCATGGACAGCTACAAATGGTATAATACATGCATAATGGAAATACCACAAAGGAAAAAAGGACAGAAAGGAATAGAAGAAATATTTGAAAGACTAATGACTGAGAATCATTCCAAATTAATGTCAGACACCAAACCACAGATCCAGGAATCTCAGAGAACACTAAGCTGGGGGGAAAAACAGAAACAAAACCAAACCAAAACAAAACCTACACACCTAAGCAACTTTTTCAAACTACAGAAAATCAAAAATTAAAAACAAAATATCCTGAAAGAAGCCAGAGGGGAAAATCCACCTTATTTATAGAAGAATAAACATAAGAATTACATTTGACTTCTCCTCAGAAACCATCCAAGCAAGAAAAGAATGGAATGAAATAATTATTTAATTATTTAAAATGTTGAGGGAAAGAAAAATCAATGTGTACCCTCCAAAATTATCCTCCAAAAGTAAACAATAAATAAAGACTTTCTCAGACAAACAAAATTTGAGGGAATTTGTTGCCAGGGGACCTGCCTCACAAGAAACGTTAAAAGAAGTTCTATAGAGAATACGAAAATAATATAGGTCAGCAACTCAGGTCTGCATAAAGAAAAAAATCATTGAAGTAAAAATAAATGAAGATAAAATATAAGTTACCAATTACAAAAAACTTTTAAATTATTAAACTATTATGTTTTATCAAATAAGATCCTGGATAAAAATCTCATAAATATCTGTTAGAAATAATATATACTATACATGAAGTGTGTGATGTGACAAAAGTCAATCTAAGTGTTTGAATTGTCATTTAGCTATGCAACTATTGTCCACAGAAGAATGGACATGAAATGGCAAAACAAGAATGCCCCCAAGTGGCAGCAGCCATGAGAGATCGAAGCTCAACCAGGAATCGACTCTGCCTAGTACAGTGGGCAGAGCCGTATTCCTGTGCTGCTACTGCAAGGGCAGAATGCTGATCGGCCAGATACAGAAGAGTGCTCAAATTAGAGAAGGACAGGAAGCAACAGGATCTAGCAGGTGGAGAGACAGGCCAATTAGAAATTATACTTTGCAAAGTTTATTGGGGGTAACAATACTTAGAAGTAAAGTTGATAAATACCAGACTCTAAGCCAGCGGTTCTCAACCTGTGGATCACGACCTTTTGGGGGTCGAACGACCCTTTCCCAGAGGTCTCATGACCCTTTCCCAGGGGTCGCCTAAGACCATCAGAAAACACATAATGTACTTATGCAGACCAGTCACACATGTGTAGAGAGCAGCTACCAATAATTTTATGGTTGGGGGTCACCACAACATGAGGAAATGTATTAAAGGGTGGCGGCATTAGGAAGGTTGAGGTCTAAGTGAACTTTTTACTGGTCCATAAGCAGATTAAGACTGGATGCCCTAATACAAGGAAGGAAAACCCCAGGGAAATAATAACCCATAGCTAACATGTTCTGGAAGTTATGAGAGTCCAGAATACATGGATTCTGGAGCCAGATTGCCTGGAATTGAACCCTGACTCTGAGACCTGCCAGCTGTGTAATTTAACCTTCCGTGCCATCTGCAGGCTATAGTGAGGTAATAGTAGTATCTGCCTCCCGGATTTTGTGAATGATAAAATGAGTTAATACACATGAAGTTCTTAGAAGAGCACCTGGCATAAAGTGAGAGCTATATAAGTGTTAGCTACTGCTATTATAACTTCAAAAAAATTTTTTTGAATATTTAATTCATGTCAGGCACACTGCCAAGATAATGAGAAGAACGAACTCCTTTCATCCTCACAACTATTCTATGAATTACATAATTATTTCCCATTTTACTGATGACAAAATTGAACCATACAGAAGTTCAATAATTGCACAAGAACACCGAACTAGGGAGTCTTGGAGCCAGACTTGAGAACAGGTCATCACACTATAGACCCAGTGCTCTTCGCTGCCCCCCAATGAGAAAGTATGGTTCAAGAGAATCATAACCTGGAAAGGAAAACTCCATGCCAGCTTCTCTATCTTAACTCCAAACTGCCCCCTCCGCATCTCTACATGGATGTCTAATGAATGAGTAGGTGAATAAATTAATGAATGATCAATCAGTGGCTAATGAAATGGAAATGGATATCAGAACCTTATTTTACAGTAACCACTGTTATAGATTAACATGAGTTTTTTTTTTAAATCAGAGAAATTGGCTTCAATCAGAGGCCAAAATAAACCTTTTTCCTGAACTGGAGTTGAGGATTAACCTGATTCAACTGTCCAGGTACAAATGAAGAAGGCAAAACCAGAGAGCCGAAACCTTGTCTGTCTTTTTTAGGCAGGGCTCAGCATCCTTTCCACGAGCTCACTCCTTATCAGCAAGGAGCCCAAGAGCAGAAGAGAGAGAATCCTACTTTTTATTGCTATGACCCTGCCCCTACTAAAGTAGTCTAGCTGCTATTATAATCCTCCTACGTTACATCCGTCAGATAATTGACTCCTCCTGCTATGAAGAGAAAGTAGGAAAGAGAAAAGAGGAAGGTCAATGCTCCATCCTTCCTAAGATGATGATGGGTAATAATAAATTAATTTTAAAATAGTAATAAATAATAAAAATAAATTTTCCTGAGGTCATCCATATAACTAAACTCACTCCAGTTTCCTTTTTCATAATGTGAGCTCTGATATTCTCAGCTTAATCTTTTTTATTATTCTATAATTCTGAGTTAAAGAATGCATTATTATAAATAGATTTCTGGACTAGCTAGACTCAAATAACAGTGGCAGTCAAGGTTCTGGTTCCTAAAATAAGTAATAATAAGAAGGTTATTATGTATATTAATTAGGTTATTATGTACATTAATTAAGCATACGCCAGGCATCTCTCCAAGATTTTCATAAATTGAATCATTTCAAACTTACTTGGACTTAGAAGGTTAGAAACTAATTCAAAGATGCACAGCTAGCAACTAACGGAACATGAACTCCAGCCAATTCTGTCTGGTGCCAGAGTCTGTGTCAGACCATTAGACTTTAAAAACTTCACCAATGTGGCAATCCCCTGGGTGTTTATGGAGTTTTAGCTCCCACCTCTGGACCACAAATGTCTTACATGGGCATTTGGAGTATTAACCATTTCTTGCTCGTCAGGCCAAAAAACATGATGTCATTAAGATATCAAACCAACATGATGTTCTGCAGAATGTCCAGATGATCAAAGTTCCTTCAAACTACTAGATTGAGCAAATTTATAAGTGTGAACTATTGTTCATCCCAAATGAATGAAAGTTGCTTCTACAAGTTTGCTCCTTACTTGTGGGTATGGGAAAGAATGGATTTGCTACATCATTAGCCACATGACAAGTACTGGAACTCCTCTCCTAATCCTTGAGAATCTAGGCATGTATAAAATTTATTCTGAAGAAAATTTTCCACAGCTTTAAAAAGGTTGAAAAATCACTATATTTAGATTAAGCTTAATAATAGAGTTAAGATCTAAGAATTTTTCTTATTGATGTAATCTGTCAAGGACCGAGACAGCTTGAAGCCTCTCACTACTATTGTATTATCAATTTCTATCATTGTCTCAGAGACTCTAATTGAATAGATACGAAGGGGAACCTAGATTTCTGTATTTTTAAGTAGCTCCCTGCATGATTCTAATAATCACTCTTTACCACTATGCCACACAATTATAGGTGAAACTGGTTTATTCATTCAACAAATATTTATTGAGTACCTACTATAACCCAGTGTTCTAGACACATTGTTTATCATTCATGTATTTGTTAACAACTTACATAAACATAGCATATCAAAACCAGGAAACTAACTTTGGTATAATATTATTTTTTTCTTACCTCAATTCTTCTAGTAGCATTTTCATTTCACTCTATTGTAAAATCTCCTACTTTAATCTGTTTTAATTTCCTTGAAATCACAAAATGGTTACAGTTAAAATTCTTTGTTTCCTACAGCAAATGTTCCAAAAAGTTATTTTCATTCATCTGTTGAATAAAATGTCCCTTAAATCCTTTTTGCTTCAAAATGTTTATTTCCATGGTGGTGTTTTCCTGCATATTTATCTCACAAATATAACTCTAATATATATCCCAGATTAGTATGAATAGAATCTCCTCAACTTTCCTTCCTCAAACATATTTACTCAAACATTATTTTCATCTTTTAATTAGCACTAGAGCTAAAGGGATGGATTTGACAGTAAACATTCTCTCTTCTGTTACTTAGCTACTTGTGGTGGTTCTGGGGTGGGGGACAGCACAGGGAGGAAGCTGGGTCCACGTGCAATTACAGTCTGGGAAGTTTGACTCTGCATTTTCTTTCTGATTTACTAAACATCTTTCATGGCCATTCATTTTATGCTATTCCCTATTTCATGGAAGGGAGTCACCCCTTAAAGTTGCACTTACTTTACTATTTTTGACATAGAATCTATTTTTAATATTGAGACTTCTTTTTAAAAGATTGGTGCACACTTAATTTTGTGAGTCAGTACCATCATTTCTGGTCCACAGCTCCAGTGACAGTTCATTTATAGATATCTGTTGCTTAAGATGTTAGATCAGGAAAACAGAATGGTACTAGTCAGCAACATTCTTTCTCTTCCAGCCTCCCCTTCACTCCAAAAAAGATGTGCGCCGTCCTTGCTGCAGCCCACTCATACCACCAGTATCTACTCCCCTAGTTGAGAAATACCAACTAACTCTGCAACTTTATCCTTCCATGCCTTCTGTGGGCTGTGAAGAGGCAATAGTATCTGCCTCCTGGATTTTGTGAGCGATAAAATGAGTTAATGCACATAAAATTCTTAGAAGAGCGCCTGGCATAAAGTGAGGGCTATGTAAGTGTTAGCTACTGCTATTATAACTTCAAAAAGGTTTTTTTGAATATTTAATTCATGTCAGGCACACTGCCAAGATCACGAGAGGAACGAACTCCTTTCATCCTCACAACTATTCTATGAATTACATAATTATTTCCCATTTTACTGATGACAAAATTGAACCATACAGAGGTTCAATAATTGCACAAGAACATTGAACTAGGGAGTCTTGGAGCCAGACTTGAGAACAGGTCATCACACTATAGACCCAGTGCTCTTCGCTGCCCCCCAATGAGAAAGTATGGTTCAAGAGAATCATAACCTGGAAAGGAAAACTCCATGCCAGCTTCTCTATCTTAACTCCAAACTGCCCCCTCAGCATCTCTACATGGATGTCTAATGAATGAGTGGGTGAATAAATGAATGAATGATCATTCAGTGGCTAATGAAATGGAAATGAATATCAGAATCTCATTTTACAGTAACCACTGTTAGAGACTAACATGAGTTTTTAAAAGATCAGAGAAAGTGGTTTCGATCAGAGGCCAAAATAAATCTTTCTTTTGAACTCACAGCATGGGTATCTATGCCTCTAGTTGAGAAGTACCACTGCAATTCTTCTGCATCATCTCTGCCCACTCTCCACAGCCCGGCTTACCGTGCTCATGAGCGGGGAGTCATGTGCCTGCCCTTGGCATCCTTTATCCAGAGATTGCATTATAAAGATGAAGCCTGCTCTAGTTTCAGCATGAATGAAGTTTTCTCTGTTTTTTTGATGCTTTTGCTTCCCTTCAGTAAATATTAGGCATGGATAAATATGCACTTATAGCACCACCTTTCCCATCAACTCCATTACTTGTATCATCAGAAACAAACAAAAGACCTTTTTCGATTTTGAAAATGAAATCCATTAAAGAAAAGATATTCGATAATAACTCTAATTTCAGGAAATGAGTTTTTCGACTGAACAATATGGTTTTCTTCTGAATGTATAATCACTGGGCTATTATCATTTTCATCCACCTAGATATAGTAAGATACCTGACACTTCTTACTGACAGGAATTTCTTGTGTCCTTAACCTTCCCTCACCTCATATACCAAGCATTCAAAAAAAGGAACACCCGTAAGCTTCTCGATCTACACAACCCACTCTACTGGACTCCCCAAACTGTGCATTCACTTTTTAAAATTAAAAGTTATTTACAGATGTATCATTAGATTCAACGTATTTTGTCATAGCCAGAGTTTAGTGTATAGATAATCTGTCATAATCATATAACTTAAGCCAGATTTGCAATTGAATTAAGCCTTTAGAAAGATTCTCAAAACATTTTTACACATTATTCCTAATTGCTCCCCATTGCCCTAATTAAACCACTTAGAATGTTAAAACAACAGAATTCCTAAAGTCCACTGAAGGTGAATGTTTGAAATCTGGGAGTTTTTAATTGACATCTGTAAGACACCATTGGAATTCTGTTCAGTGAGATGCATACTGTATTGCATCATCTATGCATAGAGAACAGTATGGGAATTGGATTTTCATAGGTAGGGTGGAGATAAAACCATTTTTCTGGACAGAGAAATCTTTATCTTTCTACTCCTGCATTCTTTCAACGATCTAACCTAAGTTTATGTCAAAGGACCCCTTTGAAAGTAGGCAGAGGAGCATTTACTTGGGGTTAAGAACTAGCTGTTCAGGCAGAGTCCCATGAGATAACATCGTTGTCCAGGGTTGTGGTGTTCTTTTCTGACTTGATTTTTATCCATGACTCCAAGCTGGACAAATTTTCAACAAATGATATATAAGCCAAAGAGTCAAGTTTACTAACTTAGAGTAAAAACCATTCCTGTGAGGCACTGATCAGATCTTCTAATCCCATAAAAATACATTAATTTATAAGGAAGGGTATACTGCCACCATGAATAGGATACTTGTGTCTGCTTCTTGGCAGCTGGTTAATCAAGAAGCAAATTTACAAATTAAAAATTACTTGGCAAGCACAGAAACTGCATGAACCAGAGAGAGATTTCATTCAAGTCATGATAACACCTAATAAAAAACAAAATCTCTATCCCGCAATAGATGCAAAAGTAATGAACATTTTGGTGTTTCTCCAGTTTCAGCATTTCTTCCTCAGATTCAGTCTCTCTTCATTTCCTAGACAACCCTGGATAAATGGAGCCAAAATCCTCCTCTTTGACTTAATATCTATCTCATTTCATGCTGACTTTCTCCATCCTTTTGATACATCTTTCTGTTACATCCTTCTTTATTTGTTTATAGACTAGAAGACATTCTATCTTTTAACCAGACCTGCATAGATATCATCTATTAGATATTCATTTTATCGGTATAACTGGGAATGCTGGAAATAGCCCTTGCTATTATTTTACTATGTAGCACTAAGATGGCACCATTAATGAATTTTAACTATTAATACCTTAATTTTAGAATACAACTGGGCTAATGAGTCTCTGTAGTCTTGCCTTCACATATTAGCACTGTGTAAAGGAAGGGGCAAAGAATAGAGCTCAATCTTTTTTTTTCTCATGCTTATAACATATGTCCTAGGATTTAGGGTCTCTTGAGATTATTAGCAACCACAGAATTCCACAGATAGGTTACTGGAACTTTTAAAATCTTCCTCTTTGTGGTCTGTTCTTATATTACTACTATGGAACAAACATTTCATTATTTTCTAACAGATCCGTTTCATTTTAAATTAACTGCCAAAAAAAATTCTTTTCCTTTTGTGTGTGAACATAGCAAAATAAAGTGGCTTTTAGTCAAATTAAATTTTATTCACAACCACAGGTCAGGATAAAATTCTTAAATTTTTAAATTGTCCTGGATCACATAGCTTGTAGAGTATTGTTTATATCCTATTAACTGTGCATGTGAAATCCCAGACTACCTTCTTCACTAACAAACAAACAAACAAACAAAAGAAAACCAACAGAATGATGGATTTGCCATCTGTTCTTCTGATGAAAGCATACAGTAATTAAAGCTGAATATTTCCCAATCTTCCCAAATATTTTTTGTTCTTTCCCCCCCAGCTTTTGGAATAGTCCCTGAGACCTGTTGGGTCACTAATATATAGCAAATGGACGAATGTCTGAATGAGTGAAAATTTCCATGGCTAGCTCTCTGATAGTAGTGACAATAATGCTTATTCAGTTTAAAACGATTTTTTAAGCACATATGGATTCCTGAACTCTGAAACAATTCTTCATCTCCCTTGAGGTCAGCAGCCCAAAGATCAGACACCTTTACTGTCAAGGGCATCCTTAGTCTCATATAATCTTGGAACTGGAAAGTTATTCAAATGTATAGTATCTAAATATCTACTCTCATTCAGATCTGGCCATTTTCAAACAACTCAAATAAATCACATATTCCCACAATTTCTTTCCATTGATCCCAGAAAGAATTGTCTGAAGGTAGACTATTTCAAGTGGTACTTAAATTCTCAATGAAACCCTTGTTGTCATGAGAGCAGAGACAACTCTTTCCTCATTGCTAAAACACAGTTCCGCTAGGTTGGTGCAAAAGTATTTGTGGTTTTGCACTGTGAATTTTAAACCATTATAACTAGGCTCAAACACATCTTTATTAATCAGAATAGGAACCATTGCCATTAACACATTTTTGCCAATGAGAAATAAGCTTATTGATTCCCGTAGCATAAAAATCTATGCTTTGAAATACAATGAATTCTTGGAAAGCATTTTCTGCATCCTGCTGGTTGTGGAAGCATGTTCCTTGCAAAAAGTCAACAAGATGCTTGAAGAAGTCGTAGTCAGTTGGTGAGATGTCAGATAAATATGGCAGATGAGGTAAAACTTCATAGCCCAATTGATTCAACCTTTTGAAGCATTGCTTATGTGACACGTGTGATCAGGCATTGTCGTGGACAAGAATTGGGCCCTTTCTGTTGACCAGTGCCAGCTGCAGGTGTTGCAGTTTGCAGTGTATCTCATTGATTTGCTGAGCCTACTTCTCAGATGTAATGGTTTTGCTGAGATTCAGAAAGCTGTAGTGGGTCAGACCGGCAGCAGACCACCCAACAGTGACTACGACCTTTTTTTCAGTGCATGTTTGGCTTTGGGAAGTGCTTTGGAGCTTCTTCTCAGTCCAACCACTGAGCTGGTCATCACTAGGTGTTGTATAAAATCCACTTTTCACTACATATCACAATCCAATCAAGAAATGGTTCGTTGTTGCATAGAATAAGAGAAGACGACACTTCAAAAAGACCATTTTTTTTTTTATTTCCAGTCAGTTCATGAGGCACCTGCCATACAGCTTTTTCACCTTTCCAATTTGCTTCAAACGCCAAATGACTGTAAAATGGTCAACTTCTCCTGTAGCTGTAAGAGGATCCGCTTTGATGATTGCTCTCAATTGGTTGTTGTCAACTTCCAATGGCCGGCCACCACGCTCCTCATCTTCAAGGCTCTCGTCTCCTTTGCAAAACGTCTTAAACCACCACTGCGCTGTACGTTCTGTAGCAATTCCTGGGCCAAATGTATTATTGATGTTGTTGATGCTTTATGACCCATTTTGAACTCAAACAAGAAAAATCACTATAATTTTCTTTTTGTCTAACATCATTTCCATAGTTTAAAATAAATATAAAATAAACAGTAAGTAATAAGTCATTTAAAAAGCACAAAGCAAGAAATGCATGTTAAAATGATGTATATAATAACATAACCACATTTATTTAAGAATGTCTTCCAATATCAAATGACAAATTTCAACAATGCAAAAACTACAATTACTTTTCCACAGACCTAGTATAGTGGTTAGCACTTAGTGGGTACACAGTGGCTATCTGTTGAATAATTGTTGAATCCCTGCATGTGTCAAGGGTTTGTCAGAAATAAAGCAGGAGGCAGCTATTCTAAAGAAGAGATTTAGTCATAAAAATCATGCTACATTTTCAATAATTTAGGGTCCTTTGAAATCATATAAAAGAAATTTAATAGCCATATATCAGGCTATCATTGTCCCAGTAGAATTTCCTATTCTCTAAATTTCCAGTTCCTTCAACCTTCTTTTATATGATGTGAGTTTGAATATCTTCACCATCCAGAATCAATATAATGCAACAGTTTAGAATAAAATATGAATATCATTTATCTTATCTTAAATACTTACAATAATATTGTAGAATAAGATAGCATTAGTTCCTTTGACAACATTGTGTCTCCACTTTAGATGCAAGTGATAGAAAGCCAGCTGAAGTGAACTTAAGTAAGAAGATACTTATTGAAAAGATAAGGTATTTTTAAGGTAAAAGGTAAAGGAAAGGATTTTGAATGAAGTGTGTACAAAGGACAATAACTGGAATTTGAAATCTTATTTAACCATACAGAAGGGGCAAGAAGTTCTAAAAGACAACTAGAACTATGGAGCCATGACACTCTGAACCTTTCTGCATATATCTTTGGGTAACTTTTGGAGATCGAACTGCAAAGTGTTACATTTATTTGTCTGACCTTTGATTTATTAAGGGAGAACTTTTCTCTCAAACCTTTATTTGTGTTCAGTTTCCCCAAGGCATGATCAAGAAATGCCAATTCTCAAAGTGCAGGTCAAGGGGAAATAAATTACATTAAAATAGGAAGTCATTAGGTTAATGAATATATAAAGAAAGGGCATTTTGTAAAAGATTCAGTATGTAAAATATATAATTATGTGGTTATACATTGTTGGAAACATTTGGATGCTGTGTTTGGTAGTAGAAATAGAATGAATTGACTCAGTAGAAAGAGGTAATTTAAGTTAAGTTTGAAAAACATCTCAGTCAGCAAGGCAGGTGTGTTCAACCTGCAGACCAAGACAGCTTTGAATGCAGCCCAACACAAATTCTTAAAACGTTATAAAATTGTTTTTGTGACTCTTTTTTTAGCTCATCAGCTATCAGTAGTGGTAATGTATTTTATGTGTGGCCCAAGACTTCTTCCAATGTGGCCCAGGGAAGCCAAAAGTTTGGACACTGCTGCTTTAAGGAAAAAGCATAAGAAAAAGAGATTACACTCTTAATTTTTTTTTTTTATTACAAAAGAGAAGGAAGATTTGAGGTTGATTTTGAAAGCAGTGTATGGAAAGGATAGTGACTGAGATTTTTAAAAGAACGGTAAAAGAAGGAGGATTTTAAATGATGAGCATTTCTGGGGCAAGTGTCTACTTGTTGTTTCTTCTACTGATGTGGTCATCACCAGCAAGAATAAAACAAATATTTGTGAATCCTCACTGGTTTTCTTGTACAACTCCTCAGGGCAGGGGAAATGCCATGGATTGTCTATGACAAAACATGCTTTCCAGATAGCTTTAGTGAATAATTTGGATTCCAAAAAATAATTAAAACCTGAAACCTCAGTAAAGCATCCTACTACTTTTGGTCACTGAAGAAGATAGAGCCCAAACAGAAAGGGTAGAATGGAGAATACACAGAAACTAAAGATATAATACTACTCCTAGCCAAAATTATCTTAAAAATTGTTTGATATTCTTTAGTAGAAGTAGAATTTTTATTCTAGTAAGAAAATAGTATGCCTATTTATGCTAAAAACCATACTTGTAACATTTTGCTTATTGAAAGTTAAAATGCTTGGAATTGTGATTTTTCTGAAACTACTTCTTAAAAGGTATTTTAAAGAGGAAAAATGAGACAACAAAGCAAATCATTCATTTCTGGTAAAAAGCACAATGCCATGCATTTTAGTAGTTTGAAATTCAGTTGACTATACACTTAAGGCATGTCAGCTGGTTGGCTCCAGGTTAGTGGCAGAGGCTATAATATGATGGTTGGACAATTAATTTTGTGACCTCATCCTAGAAAAAATGCTCCATACCTCATTGCTGAATATCACCATAGTCACCTTCAAAGTCCTCCCCTTGGGAAGCTAGGCACTGAGCCCAGTGCTTAGCCCCCCACCCTTTAAAGCAATCTTGGAACTCTTGTCCTAGAATGGGCAACAGAGCTGTCATCATAGCAAGGTTATGACACCTTCCCGAGTTGTTTGTACAGTGTTGCCAATATTAGCACATGGTGGCAAGTTTGCAAACTTAATTGTCAGATTTGGGGATGATGACAGCTCTGATGGCCATGCCAGAAACAGAGTTCCAAAATTGCTTTGAAGGTTGAACTAGGCACAGGTGTCGGTGCACAGCTTCCCAAGGGGAGTACTTCGAAGGTGACTGCAGTGATACTCAGCAATGAGGTATGCAGCACTTCTTCTAGGATGTGTTGGCGAAATGAATTGCCCAATCGCGTATATAACGTCCAATGATGGAAATGTTCTTTATCTATGCTATCCAGTACCGTAGTCATTAGCCACATGTGGCTATTGAGCACTTCCAACATGGCTGGTGAAACTGAGAGATAGAATTTTAAATTTTATTTAATTTGTAGGAAGTTCAAGTAGCCACAAGTGGCTAGTGGAGAATGTAGTTACAGTAGGTTGACACCAGCAAGAAACGCACTTTTGCCTTAACTTCCACTAGGGGGCACTAACTACTTCAGCAGAAGTGGAAACCAGGCACACTTCACCATTTTCCATTTGGTCGTGGAAAACGGAGTGAACAGGCACCATATTGCCAATTGTCTATGGATATTTTAGCCTCCTGAAAGCATAGTGTTTGAAGCACCATCCACACTCATTGAAAAACTACCTCTTTGCTAAATGTGGTCCTGGGGGACTCAGGAATGCTGAGCCCCACTGCTTCTCGGAGCTAAAAGTTGGGGCAGTAGATGTATGGTGTAAACCCTTTACTCCTCAGGAAGAAACTGGGGTTTGGGGGTTGTCTCCCAACTGTAAGGTACTGTGCAAGGGGTGGAGTTTATGGTATGAGTATGTCTCAGCTTTTCCTACCCATTTTAATGTGGATATTTTCTGTCACCCAATGTATAGGAGTCACTCAACTAGTTTCTGGGCTTCTCTCAGAGGACGTTCAGCCTTGTGTAGTTGTGTATTCGGTGCATCTGTGGGAGGAAGGAAAGTCAGGAGGTTCTGCTTCCACCGTCTTGCTGATGTTAATGTGCTGATGTGCAGTGCTTTTAGCAAAATGTCTCTGAGGACATAGAACTGATATGTGCCTAAAGAATAGAAATTCACAAGCTAATATTATGCAGAAAATATTTAAAAGTGAAGAAAAACCATATTCTACACAAGTGAGTTTGCTTCCCCTTAAACAAAATTTAAGATTACATTTTCATTTAGTTTTTTTTCAGTCTTTAATATACCAATGTTATCATGAATTTCCAAGAATAGGTGTAGTATTTAGAATTTTTACAAGTTTACTTGACTGCACAATTGTTATTCATGGAACATGAATTAGCATCTACCTGACTCATTATTTTCTACAAAATGGAGTTTAAAAAGCATTGGAAGAATTTTTCCAAGCTGAAATTAGTTTATTATTACTCTTCAAACATGCTCATTAAAGACTGTGATTTGTCCACATTTTTGTTGTTGCATCCATCCTATACATCTCTTCCTGGTTCATAAACATCGTCCTCTTAAGTTAATTTTCCCTCGAATTATTATTCTTATATTTACTCATCCATTCAATTCAATCAGCCCATTTATTGAACATCTACTACATGCCAGACACTATTCTAGTGTCTGCTGGATATATTACAATTAATAAAATACAAAATGATTTCTACCATCTTACATTCTAGTGGGGGCAGATAAGTAAAAGTAAAACATGTGGGATGTCAGGTGTTGAGTATTATGGAAAAAATAAAGGAGGGAAATGCACTTGCAATTTGAATATAGTGGGTCAAGGAAGGTCTCACTGGAAAGGTTTCATTTCAGCAAAGACTGAAGAAGGTGAGGAACAGAGGCCTACAGATATTTGGAGGAAGAGCTTTCCAGGCAGCGAGAAGGGTCAGCACAAAGGTCCTCAAGTGGAAGCATGTCTTGCATTCTTGAGAAACCTCAAGATGGCTGAGCAGAGTAAGCAAGTGAGTGAGTCCTGAGACAAGAAGTTAGAGAGACAACAGGGGTCAAATTATAATATGAAGGGCCTTCAAACCCTTTTAAGGACTTTGACTTTCAGTCAAAGATTTTAGATAGAAGAACAGCATGATTGATTTACGTTTTTATAGGATCCCTCTGTGTTGTGAATAGACTACATGCATTGTGGGGTAGCAGTATGAATGGGAGCAGCGAACACAGTTAGGAAGTTGTTGTCATTATCCAGGTTTGAGCCAGGTGGCTCAGACCAGGGTGGTCACAGAGGACGTGAAGAGAAGTAATCCTGGCCTTATTTTGGAGTTTAGAATGAACAGAACTGCTGATCGATTGTGTGTAACATCTTTTGCTGCTCTGCTGTAGTTTTCTTTCTGTTTTAGAAATTATGAACATTTTTCTAACAAGGTGGAGAATTTATTGATTACCTTTTCACCCATACTCCATCTTTAAAAAGATAAAATCTATATTTCTATTTTTTTCTTTCTCTCCAGTCTAAAGTCTTGCATCCTAAAAATCAGAGCCTGAGGCATGGAATCATGGGGACCCATCTCATGGTCTTTCCTTGTGCCGCCTTCTCAGGAAGGAGCATGTGGAAAAAAAAATAACCGCACAGATTAAAATGCAGGCAGAACTGGGTTTGGAGACAAATATACCCGGATTTTAGTTCCACCTCAGAAACTTACTAGTTGTCTCACCTCGGACAAATTACTAATGTCCCTTAGGCTCTGCTTTCTCATCTGCAATATGAAGATAAATATTTTTTAAAAATAAAATCTACATAGATCTCTTCATAAGATTAAATTACATAATGATTGATCGGAGTTTAACGTACAGCACAAGACACATAGAAAGTGTCCCAGACACAGAAAGTATAAGAAGGAAGGGAGAATTGCGTAGTCTCCTGTTTTGGTCTTGCCACTAAGTTTGGCACTAGAATACATCCCCTTATTTCTGAGATTCTTTGCCTGCACCCTGTCCTCAGGGCTGCTGACACACAGTCCTGTCTCCACAGCCCCTCTCACTGGAGCTGGAGTTGACTGGCCTCACTACCTTTCTAGGCAGGTCAATTAAACTTGGTTTCTTAACTTGAAAAGTGAGGAACAGAACTAACATTCCTCGAGAGATTATTTCATGCTAGGACCTTTGCATTTATTATTTCATTTAACAGAAATATCCCATAAATTTGTTATAATTATGTCTTCTATTTCAGATTAGAAATTTTAACCTAATTGCAACAAGTCCACATAGCTTAATACAGTGATTTTCAAACAGTTTTGCTCATTACCTTTTCTTAGGTGATAATTAAAATGTTTCTCCTAAATTTAAATAGTTGTAAAATATGTACTTCCCATTATATTGTTAATATTGATGTATTAAACTGCTCTTTTAAATATGTCCATTGGAATCTAAATGCCATAGCAATGTATGATGACATCATCCTTTTAAAAAAATAAAAGAACAGGCTTTTCTTTAACTGTCAGAAATTTTACATTGTTCTTCTTCCCTTGAACTTTATCATAATGCATTACATTTTATGCCTCAGAGTCTTTCATTTGTTCCATTATATTCTTCTCCAAAAAAAGAGATGAGTATATTTTTTTATTTCCTGTATCTATAATAAGTATAAAATTTTCTTCTGAAATAAATTCTCATTATAAATATCATTAATAATAGAATTGATTAAACATTATACATTTTTTACATTTCTAAAATAATTGTTAACTATAAATAGTAAATTTTTACTAGAAATGAATCTCTTAACAAGATGAGTAGGATATGCTTTAATCAGTTCCAATATTCATGGGGAATTCTTACATAGTAAAATAAAAAAATGCTCAGCATTGATTCTCTCTATTTTTGTAGTTGTTTTACTAGTTGGAAAAGCTAAAACAATTCATTCACATAAAAAATTAGTATGGGAATAGAAGAAACTTTGTCATAACAATACCACAATTCTTTGAATACTGCTGCATTAAAATGCCAGAAAGCACCTAGTGATCTAGCTTCAAAAATAATTTTTAATGATCTGTAAGATAGCATCTTGGTTAGGTCTTTTTTCAGTTTTGTTGAAAGCAAATAATTGGAAACCCTTTGACTTGCTAAAGTTTTTTTTAACACAGTCTGTAGAGATTTACTTTCTCAATACCAGCACTAAATATTCCAAGTAACACCTTTTTTGCATTCCAAAGGTTTTTACTTGCTAAGGAGAAAGAACTATTGAAAATAGAAGATGTTCTTTGCTTCCAAACTTATTCTCTTTTTCCTCAAATATGCTGGGCCCCTTTGTAGTGAGTCAATTTGGGTAGGTGGTATTTTGAAACACTTTTTCCAGATTGGAGCCAACTAATCATTTTTCTGACTGAATCCTGCATTTATTTTTAAATTCTTTTCAGTTGGCCCCAGATATACCTCTAAATATATTTTAATGTCATTTTTCTCAAGTGTATAGTTTTTCTCATGCCTTATCTGACCACAACTTTTAAGTTGTGTTAATGATAGTGAGCACAAAATAGTAGTTATGTAGTTACATATAGATGTGTTTGTTTTGTCCATCAATTTTTGTCCTTTTGATTGTCTTTTTTGTGATGCTTTAAGAACACTCTAGTTAAGAGGTATTGAGGTGATTATCTAGCACTGGGTAAGAGCTTTACTAAAAAGAATCAAACATAGTAGCCACAAAAATTAATATCCTTCCAATGACTTTTAAACATTCAATTATGCCCCAAATAAACTATATCATCTGTGTGGTTTATAAAGCAGTGACTTTTTCCTTAAGATTAGTTGAAAGTTTCACAGTAATTGTTTTGTATTCACCACGTAACACATTACAAGGTTGAAAATCCTAATGCTTTAAAAAGAAAGAAAGAATAAAAAAACAGAACAAATAAACTAACTCTGATGCCACTAACAGATCTTTTCGAGAAGGGGGGGAATTATTTCAAAGTTGTATGGATTTCTTTTTCAAATTATGGTCAAAATCACACATTCTAATAAATGCTATAAGGAAAAAGACCAGAGTTCTGGGAGAAAGAGTAACAGTGGGGTCCTAATTTAGACTGGAAAATAAGAGATGCCCTCTCGAAGTAACTAACATCAAGGTCAAAACCCCAGGGATAAATAGGCTTCAGAAAAGTGATGGAAGGAAATATTTAAACCTCAATCAAGAGAAAAAGAAAAAAATACTAAAAAAACAATTCTCAGATAAAGTGAGAGAGAGACACCAAGGAAAATTCACTCAAAGAAAGCAAACCACCCAGAAAGTAAACAAGAATTGTCGAAGAATCCAGTCTGAAAAATAACATAGCATGAGATACGAAAACGAATGACCTGCAAGTACTGAGTTTTATAGAACTACTTAGTAAATAGGAATTCGGTAAAACAAGAGTTCGAAGACTAAATGGAAAATAAAGTAGCAGAATGGAAAGAAAAAATAGAAATTTTAAAGCTCAGGAAATAAAAGGAGATCCAAACATCTATAAGTTAGAAATTGCATGAATAGGACAGATACAGCTAAAACTCAAATATCTCATATTATATTTGCTTTAAAGATTCATTTCTCTTTTTAAGGCTTAGAAACTTTTTAATCATCCACACCACAGATCCACAGATCCTCCAGTTGTCTGCTGAGGGGCTCTGGGCCATTGTAGCGAACTCACAGGGGCACCATGGGGTACTTAACACCAGTTGGAAATTGCATGAACTACTCCTTGAAGTAGTTAACAGTTTTAATAATCAGATCATGCCTCTATCTTTTGCTGATGTTATATCTTAAGAAGCTGACAGTTTTCTGAGATATAAAGTAAGCATCACATAAAAAAAAAAAAATCAATGTGAAACAGGCGATAAAAGTGTAGTGCCTGATCTGTTTCCAAAGTTTGAAAATTTGTGCCATATTCAATAGGCACATGCAAATTAAATAGCAAGTAATTGTGATTGTTTTGGAATTAAATTAAAGTGTTATATTTCTTCCAATTTACATGTATTATTATTTCAAATGGTTACTAGATGTTAGGACAAAAACACTTGAAGTTGTGTAGACTTAATTATTTATTAAACAGTGTTAAGCATGTTTTTTGGTCTATGGATGCATTTGGGGAGAAAAATTACTGAGCTAATAAAGGCATCATGGATGGAGAAATTTTGAGAACCTCTGCCATAGAATATTATCCAGCCATTAAAAATAATGAATTAGATGGTTTTCCAGATGACTTGGAAGAATTTCTATTAAATATTGTTAAGTGAGAAGAGCAAGATTCAAAGAAGTATATATAAAATGAGTCTTTTTTTTTTAAATTAACAAAATTCTCCCATTTGGGTGGATTTGTGTTTGATGTGATTGCCTCTTCCCCCTTTTCTAATCCTTTTAAGGAACATGAGTATGCATCACAAAAAGAAAGGGAAGGGAGGAAGGAAGAAAGGAAGGAAAGAAAGAAAGAAAAGAAATTAAGTTAAAGTAAAAAAGAAAGGTGCCTTAAAACTAGAACTTCCTATTACCTAGAATAGGAATTTACGTCATTTTTATTTGAATGATCCCAAGAGGCTGGAGAACTTTGAGGCACGTGGGTTACATTAAGAGTGTGTGTGTGTGTGTGTGTGTGTGTGTGTGTGTGTGTACAGCAAAACAAACCTGTTTTGAAAAGAATAACCAGAAATTGTGTTTAACCAGAAAGGTACAGATATATGACCATATTTAAATAATCCTACATAACAACACCTACAATGTCTGATGGCTCCAGTGGGCAAATTGCTATGCCAGGAATATCGTTACATCTTCTTCCAAAGTACAGATATTAGAAAAGAAAAGAGATAAAATCCCTGTCATGTTCTTACATTTTTTTAACTCATTCCTGTAAATGATACCTCACCAGTAGGTCTAATCTGCCCAAGAAATGTCTCCTAATCTCTCCTGCATGTGTTTCTCAATATTTTTCATTACTGAACAGGAAATTAAATGCTCTATTTTCAGTCACATCAGGACATGGATATTGCCTGAACTATGTTTACCTTAACACTTAAGCAGTCAGAATTCTGATACATCACATGTGGTATCTGAAAAAGGAAAAGGGAGTAGGAAAAAATATACCAACACAGGCACCAAATGATACCTTTACCAGCACTGATGAATTATTTCTCCTAATGTCCTACGATTGCTTGGGGGACAAGTCCACATACGCCATGTCCCATCACTGCCCAGCACACAGCAATGCTCAATAAATCTCTTTTGAGTGAATCAATACATTTTTCCCATTGAATATGGAGATTGGTGAATTATCATTTCCTATGAGTTACCCACTTTAATTTCAGATATATGGTATTTCCCCACAGTGCCAAAACACTCAAGTAAAAAGAAGAAAAAAATCAGCTGAAAACTTTGACTATTTTAGTTGAGCAGCAAAAAGGTCTAGAATCTGTGCTGTCCAAAACAGTACCAACTAGCCATGTAGCAATTTATATTTAAATTTAAAAACATTAAAAATAAGTTGCTCAGTTGCCATAGCCAATGTCCAGTGTTTAATAACTACATGTGCCCAGAGGGTACAGCATCAGCCAGCAGAAATACAGGACATTTATATCAATACAGAAAATTCAAACTTCATTGGACAGAAAGTTCTAGATGATTGCCTGAAACTTTTCCATTTCACCTTGATGTTCTTTTGCTTTTATAAATATACCAAAGGTTCAAAACCTTTTCTAAATATATGGTAGAGGCTCTTAAAGGAAATAATTTGGGGAGTGCAGGTGGGGTTCAGATGGGCTCACTTGGGGTGGATCTAGTATACCCTGAGGGCAGAATCCTTTTCTTGTTCATTTCTCTATTCCCATCAGCTAAGAAATTCACTTAGTAAAGTCTAAATAATATTAAAAATGTATGTATCTTAACAAATCACAAATTCTCATTCAAACATCTCACATACCTCTAATATATCATAAATTTATTTCAGATGTCAGAGGTGTAATAGATTCTGTTGCAGAAGGACTAAAGAAAGGGTTTGCCTCCCAGAAGCTTTATCTTCTTATGGGGTCTGTCTTCCTTTCTCCTACTTTCAGTGCAGTCTATCTTTCCTGTCTTCTATAGTACTAGATCTCATCTAATGATGGTACCTTCACAGAGTTTATGCTAATTGACCATAGTCTAAAATGTTTATGTCGCCCCCAAATTCATGTGCTGAAATCCTAATGCTCAATGTAATATTATTACTAAGTGGGGCCTTTGGAATATACTTAAACCAATAGGATTATTGCCTTATATAAGAAGATCTGGAGAGATCGGTAGCCTCTTCCACGCTGTGAAGACACAAGAAAAATAGCCATCTGTTGTTAAGCAGAAAACAAACCCCCACTCAACCAACCTGGCACCTTGATTTTGGACATCCAGACTCCAAAAATGTGAGAAATAAATTTCTGTTGACTATAAGCTACCCATCCAATCTGCAGTATTCTGTTAAAGCTGCCCAAATGAACTGGTATTGTCTATACTGGTATCCTTCTGAGAGTGAAAGGTGTGGTATTAATAGTTGCACTGGAATGCTAGGCACAACCCAAGATCACCCGATTGGTTTTGTTCTTATCTTCCAGGAGATCTGTGCTGTTGTAAATTGAATATGTGTCCCCCAGAAATTCATAGGGTTAAACTTAATCCCCAATGTATTAGCATTTGGAGGTGCAGCCTTTGGGAGGCAATTAGGTCATGAGGGTAGAGCTCTCATGAATGGGATTAATGAGTTATAACAGAGACCCCGGAGAGCTCTGCCAGGTGAGAAGACAGCCAGCTATAAACCAGCAAGTAGTTCCTCTCCAGATGCCAAACCTGCCAGTACTTTGATCTTAGACTTCCAAGCCCCCAAAATGATGAGAAATGAATTTCTGTTGTTTATAAACCACTCACTCTAAGGTATTCTGTTATAGCAGCCTGAACAGATTAAGAAATATGCCTACCTTTGTCTTTAATCTTTTGACTACTAGAAGATGTCAGCTTTTTCTGTGCTTTTAGATCATGGTTTCAGTGAGATTTAGACATTCTCAGCAACACATTCCCACAAATACAACTAGATTTACAAACATTCACCATGCTCATTGAACTCATATTATTTATGTTCATGGATTAATACAGACAATGTTTTACAATTGTTTTGGCAACAATTAATTATACAGACTTATATAATAGAGTTCTGTACAGCAATGCCTACTAGGGATTTCTTCATTTCCTATTAAGCTGCCTAATATTCCAAGAAGGCAAATAGCAGCTTATGGTAAGGCCACTAGAAAATTCCATGAGAACATAATTCAGATTGGACCTTCAGTAAAGGAGTAGACAGCAGGAGGAGAGATACGATCCAAAAAGGATAATCCTGAGATCATCCTGGTATAAAATCCATGTTAGTAGACTCTAGTCTAGTCACAGTCATTGAACAGGAGAAGATCCTTGGTCAGATAATTTTTTAATTAAAAAATATATTTCCATATTGTTAATAATCTCCAGTTCATTTAAATTAAAGAACATTACTTCTTTGGCATTCTTCTCCTGGCTACATTGGCAAAAGAGAACTGGATCCATCACTTAACCCTAAGAACACTGACGGGATGCCTCTTCCCCCACCCCCACCGCCTCTTGGGGGATAGGAAGTGGGGGTCCTCAGGAATCATCAAAAGTCTCTTAGAACACAGATTGCTCCTTGTCACCATTTATCAAGGTCTCAGTGCTCAGCAAAGAGAAATAGCCCACTGCATTTTCTCCTAGAGTGATAGAAAACAATCAAATAATGTTTGTCTATGGATTTGATCAGAACAGGGATGTTTGGTGGAACAGGAAGTGAAGTATTTCACTGTTTCGTGGCGGGGCTCCCATCTTCATTATGCAGGTTGGAATGGGTGCCTGGAGAAATGTGAACACCCTGTTCTCCGTTCAGAGCCCTGACATGTCTGTTGCAGAATGGCAGCAATTTCAATAGAGAACAGTGCTGCAGTACTCAAGTGAGAGCCTCTTTCTTGCCCTTTGTGAACTGTCCCTCCAGGACTCACACTGAGCGGCAGCATCAGGCAAAAGTGTCTTGTGAATTCCTTGCTAGTTCTTTGATCTGAACGTTTGAAAGCTCCAAGGACCAATTATCTATTTGCCTAGAAATATACTCATGTCCTCAGAGCCCTGTTATCCAGGGATACAGTACTCACAAGACTGCAGCTTGCCTGGATTGCTGAGCCCCTTCCACATCATGGGCTTCATCTTCACCATGTTTGTGCCTCCTGAGAGAAGCGACAAAAACACCCACTCATCAGGGGTCCCTTGCCTGCAGATCTTTCTTAACTCAGACAAAGCTCAGAAGTGACCAAGAAAACATCTCTGGATAATTAAAATAGGTATCACAACAACTCAGTACGGCCATCATGACCATTACTAAGTTCTCACTCAATGTTTGGCTTTTCACTCCCACTTAGCTCTAAGTTGTTTAAGTGTTTTCTGTTTCCCTGAGAGGAAGTTTGTTGAAGCTGTTATTACAAAAGACCATGAAGTTCCTGATCATGACTCATAAATGTTCACGCTTATCTATTTGCTTTGTATTTACACACAGTTTTGACAAGCTTTGTTTGTGTTCTCTTAAGTACAGATTAGTTTAGTAGATGTCCAAAATGATACTTTTTATTGTTCTTGACTAGTTTGTACAGGTTTGCACTCCATGTCTATAGATAAGCTTCTCTTTCCCATACCATATTGCATGGGAGTGAGTGAATTGTTGCAAAAGACAGTTACATAGCTACCAGTAAGAAGTGATAGTTGACAACTTAATGTGAAGAAATGAAACAGAATAACCATAAAATTATTCAGAATTGGACCTCAAAAAGAAAGTGTGGTATCATTTAGTTTGGGGCTATTAGGCCCACATATCTTCGAGTCCCTAAAAGCAGCGCTTAGGCTCATGCCAGCCGAATTAAGTAATATTTTTACAATAGTATCAATGAATCCTCAAGAAAGAATTTAAATTATATTCAGTATTTTTTTAAAGGATTACAGGAGTTAGCAATGCATTCAATCCAGTTTCCCATGGAAGGTGATATAATTTGGCACTTGAAGGGATAAGCATTTGTTATAATGATAATAGTAGCCACCACTCTTGAGGGCCTGCTCCATGTCAGGCAATGTGTAGGTGTTTAATATAAAGTGTCATTAACCCTGCTGGGCAATGATGCTGCAACATGGATAGACGTGGATCTCTGAGGTTTGGGGAAGGCAGATTCTTGCTGCTGTGGCCTTGGCGACTGATTCTACTTTGAGAACTACAGATGTAGATAGCCCTCTTCGAAGAAAATAGAAGTGTGATTATTTCATTTAATTTACTGTATTAAGCTGATGTAATTTGCAACTTGAGGAGATAAGATTTTGCTATAATAATAAAATAGCTACTTGACCCAGCAATCCCCCTTCTGGGGATCTACCCAAAGAACTTGAAAACCTTTGTCTGCAAAGACTTATGTACCCCAATGTTCATTGCAGCACTGTTCACAGTGGCCAAAACATGGAAACAACCAAAGGTCCCTGCAACAGATGACTGGATAAAGAAGCTGTGGTACATATACACAATGGAATATTACTCAGCTGTAAG
>PVJL010007371.1:0-79025 GCA_004026885.1 Lyroderma lyra | reverse complement strand
ATTGGGGTGACATCTGTTAGCAAGGATTACATAGGTTTCAGGCATACAATTCCACAGTGCATTGTCAACTTGATGCATAATAAGTTCACCACCTAATGTGACCCCTCTTTCCATCCCCTTATATTTAGCTTCCCCCCCTCCTCTCCCACCCCCTCCCCTTTCTCCCCTCCCTAACCCACTCGTCCCCAAATAAACATAAACTGAGTGCATTTTGAAGTAATTTAACCTCTCTTAGTAAATGTTGGGTCTGGGGGATTCAACAATTTATACTGTCACCCATGAAATGATGAATGTTCCAAGATATGAAATAGGCTTTTTGACTTGTGAGAGTCAGATCGTATTTCTCTGATATATTTTCTTCAGCAAGTAATTATTATATGTAAAATATAATAGTGTTCACGTATGGTTAATTTGAATCACTATGGAGGGATGGTGATGACTAGGTTGTACAGTTGAGAATTGAAAAGAGGCTTAACATTTATTTTTCAGTTCAAATAAGTTAAATAAGATAACTAAGGTGAATTTGTTGATTTTTAAATGTTTAAATACTAAATAGAAAATCTACATTTTTAAAATTATTAACATTTTAGTAAGGATCATGGCACTTATTTTTGAAAAGACCATTTTTATAAGTAGGAAAACAATGCATTAAAATGACTTAGAATTTGTTACTAAATGTCATGAAAAACTGACATGAAAAAGGTAGCAGAACACTGAATTGTTCTCTTGAATAGTCAGAGCAAGTGATTCCTGTCTCATGATTCCTGTCTCATTTCTCATGCTGTCTTTAAGGCTTTAAATTTTTTAACCTCTCAAATTCTTGGGCCTAAAAGTTCAGAAAAATCAAACTTTATATTACAGCTTTTTAAAAAACTTGAACCTAACATCTGCCACGAAAACTGACATCTTCTATCTCTTTTGCTTCTAGAATATGTTGGAAATCCAGATAGAAATGTACAGTTATCAGATACAATACTGAATATAGCGAGAATGAAGGCTCGCCCAGATCTGTCTGCCAGATACCTTATTCGCAACCTGTTCCCAAAGCAAATCCTGATGAGAAGTAATGTCTATGGCAGTACGGAGCATGGCATACATCCCCTTAACTCCAACAAGATTGAAGCTCTTCGAGGTTTGTTACTGGGCAAGCATGTGAGAAAAATAAAAGCCAGTTAGTTATGTTAGAGAAAGGCAGAAAGTTTGTGTGTGTTCTGAGGAGAGGGAGTTCTTACATATCCCTCATTAGGGCACAACAAGTAGCAGGTTCATGAATTGTGTTTCTTTTTGCATTTGGGTTCTCAGGGCTAATTGCTCTGTCTTGAATGGCATTATTAGTACAGAAAAAGGCATTATTGACTATGGCTCCCTGGTATGGATTGCCAGGAGTGTGGAAACTCAAGCACCTTCATTGACTGAGGGTCAAGGTGGAAGAGGCTGGGCTTGTCAATATACAGAAGTGTCAACAATAGCACAGCAGGCTAATTTGCTAGATTTTTCTCATGCACATGAGCATGGTATAGTCTTTATCTATGACATATATAGGTGAAGTAATAAAACTTCCAAAAGCAATTCTGTGAAATCTAAGATTTGGACAAAGCAGGAAGCAGAATATTTCCTACCGTGTCACTGGTACCCAGCAAAGACACAGTTCCGAGCCCCAATCAGATCTCATTTGGTTCCTACATTCATATCACATGTTTTGCATCCAACAAATTTGAGCAATACTTGTGTTTAAAGCTAATAATACTTGTGTTTCAGGGTTGTCTAATCTTTTTGGCTTCCTTTCTTCTTCACTGGAAGAAGAAGAATTGTCTTGGGCCACACATAAAATACACTAACACTCACGATACCTGATGAGCTAAAGAAAAGATCCATGCATAATTTTCGTAATGTTTTAAGAAAGTTTATGAATTTGTGTTGGGCCGCATTCAAAGCTGTCCTGGGCTGCGCGTGGCCAGCAGCCATGGGTTGGACAAACTTGGGCTAAACTAAAGAAACCTAGCTTATAGCATGTTCCATAAACATTTGCTATCATCTAATCCAATTGTTTTCAAGCGTTTGTTTCTTTTTTTACTGCAATCCATAGTAAGATACACATTTTACATTGTGACTCATTATGTGTGTGATTAAAAAAAAAACTGAAACAGAATTTTCAGAAACAATACTTACTCTTTCTATGAGAATTACATTCCAGTGTTTTCTATTCTATTAACTTTTTTTGAAAGTGCTGCTATCACTGATTTCATGACATAGTAACTGGTCACAATTTGCAATTTGAACATCACTCAACTAACCCCCTGGGGCAAAAATGCAAAACACAATTCTTCTTATAGTAAAAAAAGAACAGAGTTTGTAACCAATAGAAGAAATGGTATCTTTCTAATTAAAAATAGTTTTTAAGTGAGGAGGAAAAGATAACTTATAGTTCTTTATATATCTGGACTAGATCAATTATTTAAAAGTGGACTAAAGATTATTATTCCATATATTTCATTTTGTTTTATCTATTATTGAATTATCTTACACACCAAGCTGTCTTTTATAGTAAAAAAATATTTAGCATGAGTTTGACATGCTATCCCCGTAGGCATATTTTAACAAATTTCCCGTAAGACTCAAAGTTCTGCTCCTTTGTAGAAGGGCAGCCATGTGAGTTATTTCAGCATAGAGAACATAGTAGAATCATCATTGTCCTGAGGTGTGGGGGCAGAGCCAGGCCCAAGGGGGAAAAGCTCGCAAGAGAGCATATTTTACTTTAATATAAGGACAAAATGAACTTGGAGAATGAAAAGAGTCAGAGCAAAGGCTGAGTGACCAGACATGAGATTCCTGCACTCATAAAACTAGACTTTCTTTAGAAGTATCAGTTCAGTATAATCATGTTTAAAATATACAGAAATGTACAGAAAATAATATAGTAAAATAATAAACACCTGTTTACCTAGTACAGATACAGATATTTTGCCTTTTGTGCTTCAGGTTTTTTTTTTTTTAATAAAGCAGATGAAGCATTACTGATATTATTAAAACTCTATCCCATCATCCCTTTCCCTTGTCTTTCTCCACAGAAGTAATCACAATCTTGGAGTTGGCTCTATCATTCTCCATTTTTGCTACCAATGCTGGTAGATTCATAGTAATGTGGTATTGTTCTTTAGCTGTTTTAATGTACATAAATGAGTATATATAGTACATATCCTTTTGCCAATTTTTTTTCACTCAACATTTTATTTTTGAAATCTACTTCATGCATTTTAACTGCTGATTGGTGTGCCACTGAATGAATAAACCAGTTTATTCTTCTATTCTAATAAAGTTTCTTATCCTAAGATTTTATTATTTGGGGGGGAACACCTCTAGAAATTAATAGCCAAAAGTTATTGATTTCATGTAAGAAATTACTATTTGATGCTCTCTGATGAGAGTTCAGTATTGCTTAAAGGTTCTTTAGAGAATGGTTCATATAGAGAAAGTAAGGTGCAGGTTTGTGATCAGTAAACAACTTTTACTCCTATATCCTCCCATCCAGTTTTGCATATTACAGAACTGTAAAATCTTAGCAATATAGGTGCATTATAGGTCGCCTAACTTCTTACCCAGAATAGAAATTCCCATCTCAGCATTGACATATAGCTGCCTCCCCTCAGCTTGGACACTTCCATTGATGGCAGTCTACTACATTTTAAAAGGGCTCTAATTCATGAGAAAGTTCTTCCTCCAAGTGACTCAAAATTTACCTCCCTGCAAGTAAGACACATTTGTTCTACTTATCTCTTCCAGAGCTCATTAGGGTAGAACCAATCACTTTTCACATAATAGGCCTTCACGAATTTAAAGATAGCTATGTATTTGTCCTAGCTTTGCTGTCATGGGCAGATAGGAAAAGCCTACTTTCTGTAACTTCTTTTTCTGTCAATAAAAATGTTCAGCAGGTCCAGTGATATACCACTAAAAGCCTCCTTCTAGGTGACCACTGATCTATTATTTAGTTCTTTGAGTATGAAAGCTTTTTAACTTTGTTGGATATATGCTGTGTTGGTGGCATTGTCCTGATTTCCCAGCCTATTAATCCTATCAAAAAGAAATGAGATTAATGTAGCCAACTAATGCTGGCCTGTAGTGATCACCAGGTACTTAGGCAGTTACCTAAAAATGTACCTGAGGGCAGTTCTGCTCTTCTAGTTAACACCTGTCTTCCCCACCTTATTCTTGTCTTCCCACTTTCTCTAAGAGTGCTCCTTGAGCTGTGTTGTTGTCACTCTCCCTTATGGAAGTTTTCCTCTAACTGTAAGATTAAAGACTCTCAGTCCTTTTGTCTGTAATAAACCAAGCACTGCCACAAAATTTAGCAGTTGTAGCTTCTTGCCTCTAAGAGTATGAAAGACAATGTAGCCTCTTGTGTGTTGCAAAGTCTTAGCATGTCTCTGTTTGATATAATGAATAACATGCATATTTGATAATTTAAGAATAAGAAAAGTTTACATTGGGTACTGAAGGCAGCAGAGGATTTCCATTTTGGTTATATAGCAAAATCATGGGATGTTATTTTATTAAGATTTAAGAATGGTGCTATTTCATATTATCCTTTTAGATGAAAAGATTTGTTAAGCTAATTTAATAACAGTTATAGTTCATGTATTTTAATTAAAGTCTAATGACCCTTTCATAGACACAGCAATAGAACTAAGGCTGAAAAGTGATTTCTAAGTAACTTATGTTTTGTGACTTTACCACCAGAGTTTCTCCAAGACACCTACCCGAACAGTGATCTAAGAGAAGCTGGATATGAATGGAAGTCGTGTGTGTTGACTATCAATAGATATATCCATGGTCTTAGATATGAATTCAGCAAGTCGAAATCTACTATCCCTTCAACACAGGTCAAGTCAGAAGATACTGACTCAGCTGATAGTGACTAATACTTGAATGTCAGCCATCCTACTTTGTGTTTTTTTACTGTTGCATTATCCTGTTTCTCAAGTTATAATTCCAAAATTAACCTGTTGTCATGGCAGTGCAGGTATGCATTCACACCTGAGGAAATAGCCTCCTCCTGTACTCCTTTTACCCTCAGGTAACTACTCAACTATTAACTATGTCTAAGCATTTCAATATATCCCAGTTTTAATTATCAATTAGTAAATAGCACTGAAGTGAAAATAGGGGTGCATATGAGGGTTGTCCGGAAAAAATCCAGCTATAAATGCCTCTAGTTTTCATATGGCTGGATAATTTCCAGACAGCCTTCCTATATCGTTTTTAATTAGTCTTTTTGTTATCTATTTCTTTAGCTAAACACCCTCCCAAGGAGTGAGATTATTATAGTATTTTTAATTTTTTTGAGGAATAAATAATTTGATGTTAGTTGCATTTTGCTTAATGAAACTAGTATTTCTACACATATCTTTCTTTATATGTTTAGGCTATGCTTACAATGGTCTGAAAAAGTAGATAATTCAAGACAAAAAATCTCCCATTGATGGTAAGAGTTTTGAACAGTTAATTCAGATTAATCTAAGCTAAGGTATTCTTTGGCTTCACTATTCAATTTCACAAAAATTTTGTGAACTGCTGTTAATAGAGCTAATGTGTAAAAGTAAAGTTATAACCTAGGCAAGGTTGAATTTCAAATTGTATATAATACATATTTCAAATTTGATTTGTGTTTTATGTTATCTGAAATATTCCCTGGATTGGAACCAAAATTATAAAAACAAAAACTTCATATTTACAAAGATGTTTCAAGATTTATATGGTTAACTTTATTATGGTGGTTGCTTATTTTATAAATTATTAGACCATCCCGAACTTTCCATTGTGTTGGTAATGTTCTATAATTTTTTCAATTTTTTTATTAATTATTGGGGTGGCATTGGCCCCCCCAAACTACATGGACTCCATGTGTAGAATTCTACAATGCATCATATATATTTTGTGTTATGTGTTCATCATCCAGAGTTAGTATTCTTTCCATCACCATATATTTGAGACCCTCTCCCTTCTCTCCCTGGTAATGTTCTGTAATTTTAAGCTGTTCAGTATGGTAGTTACTAGCCATACTTGGCTCTTGAGCACTTGAGATGTGGCCAATGAGACAAGAACTAAATTTTACATTTTTATCTCATTTTAGCTACTTTAAATTTAAGTAGCCACATGTGAATAGTGGCTACTATCTTGGATAGCACAGTTTAGAATGCCCCCCTTTTTTAAAACAGGTGTTTAAAATGGTCCCCATGGTTTGAACCATAATAACATAGACATAACTTCTTTAAAAACACTAATTGAACAAAATAAATTTTATAAAGGTAATTCATATTTTATTGTATAATATTTTATTTTTATAGTATTTTATTTTTTATATTTTATTTTAAATGAAAGTAGACCTTTTCTATTTTCAGAATTTCACAGGTTTATTCTTTTATTGTATTAGTCCATTGTTAAATATTTTAAATGCCTGTTTTTAAGACTTGGTTTTGATAAGCAAATTTAACTTTAATGTATCATTTTGTTTTCCAAATAAAGCAAATTAACATTTAAAATGTTCTTAATACAGATGCTTGGGTTGTTTTTTATGGAGTAATTTTATAGAACTTTTATTAATGTAATTTATAATGTTTTCTAAATTGATAACATATATTTTTCAGCCAGGTCCATAAGTGTGGCACAGTTAGAATGTTTGCTTTCTTTCTTGATGAGAAAAACAGAATAGTTTAACCTAGTAACAATAATTTACTATTGTGAGTGTAATTGTAAGGCTATTGAAAACTTTGGAAGTGTTTTGTCTTTCCTTGGTAAAATATGTGTTAGAAAACATAATATTTTACCCTTCAATACTTATTTAAATATATAGCAGTATTTTCATTTTGGCCAGTAAGGCTTAGATTCTCAGCTCCGGTTTTCACTTTTCTCTATAGCCCATATCCACACCTAGTAGAGTACAGTAGCCCCCTTTTATCCATGGGGGGTACCTTCCAAGACCATCAGTGGACCCTATATATACTATGGCTTTTCCTATATATACATATCTATGGTAAAGTTCAAAGTACTCTTGCACTTCGAGGCCATTGTGAAGTAAAATAAGGGTTGCCGGAGCACATTCACGGCAGTACCACGATAGGCCATCTGGTCGCTGGTAACTAAGTGACTAACAGTGTACACGCAGAGTGCAGATGGTGGACACAGGGAAGATTCATGTCCTGGGTGGGATGGAGTAGGAAGGAGCGGGACAGCATGAGAGTTCATCATGCTACTCAGAACGGCACACAATTTAGAACTTAAGATTTGTTTATTTCTGGATTTTCCATTTAGTATTTTCAGACCTTGGTTGACTGTGGGTAGCTGAAGCTGTGGAAAGTAAAACCTCAGATGAGGGGGAAACTGCTGTAATATTTTGCAGCATTCTGCAACAGTGGTGATCTAACCACATTCGTTCCTGTGTAGGAATAAAGTGATTGTCATGGCTTCCTTTACCCTATTTTAACTCACAATACATTAAATTTGCGATGACCGTTTTCACCACTGCAAAAAAAATCCACTTACCCACTTTGAGATAGAATAATTGCTAATCGCAAATAAATAGTAAAATTAATTTGTTAAGATTGATAGGTTATAGGTACAAATTTCAGTATACCACACAGGTGGGCAAGAAATACTACTTTTTCTATATGTAATTTCTATTTGCTGAGTCCAGACAACTCCCAGTTTTTTGAAGCAGGCTTTTCTGTCTGGAGGGGCCGGGAGCTACTGTTAACCTTGGCTGTGAATTGATTCACGTGCCTTGACATAGCAGAGGAATTGGCTTTATTCTGGGGCAGCTCTACCCACTCAGCTCCAACCGTTCCCGGCAGCCTCTCTGACCCAGGGCGGGGAGACACTCTCCTCAGCATTGGGGCTGTGACTCAGCACCTTTCCTGGGTGTGGGCAAACCAGGCTCTCCTCATTTGAGGATCAGAATCAGTCCGACCTACACCCTAAAGAGTTCCCTGGCCAGAGTGTGCCCCTATGTGGTTTTGAAACTGAGAGAAGCTGCAGGTTGGGATTACTACTTGGGTGCTGCCAGTAGGAATTCAGTTGGCCAAGATCCCAGTGCTGGTCGTTGCAAGCCTCTCACCCCTGCCCTGTCAGATTCCCAGTGGTTGAGCCCTGTAGATACCCCTATAGTCCCCTGGGCAAGACCAGAGTAGAGGTTCCCATGAAGCACCCACAATGCTTGGGGGCTGGTTGTACCTGGGGCTCTGTTCCCGCTAGCGGAGCCGGAGATTCCGAGGAGACCTCCACGTGGTGCTGTGATGGCCTGGGGGCAGGTAATGTGGTCAGCCTGTAATCACTTATACTCTTCTAATCCAGTCTTCTTGGTCTGTGTGCAGGTGCTTCAGTTTCCCCTGTGTTCTAGGATTCTCCCAGTGGTGTCTTGGTGTCTCCATTGTGAATTGTTAGTTGTTCTCTTGGGGAAGCCGGGGGTGGGGTGTTGAGACAAATCTGGAAGGAGCTATGTCGTTATCTTTCTGACAATCACTCTGAATTTGTATTTTGAGCCTGCATACACTGGGAGTAGAACCTTCACCTTACTAGGCTGACTAGACGTACTGTTTTAAACAGAACAGTACTATTGTTTTCTGTTACATTTAAAATGGTACATCTGGTCAGTTCAAGGCTTTTGAGTTTCTTAGGCATGCAAGAAAGGACCCAGGATGTGAACAGACAAAGAGGTTTGTGAGAATACCAATGGGTTTGTCATACTTTTCTCAATTGCTTCTAAGTTTTAGGGGGTCTTATACATCCCATGGCTGGGGAGCTGGATTCAGAACCAGGTTCCTGTCATTTTTCTTAGCCATCATCAGCTGAGATGTTTGTCTGTCTGATCTGGTCTTTAGTAATTGACCCAGAGCCATTCTTATTCCTGTCCACAATACCTGTTCAGCTCCTCTCTGCTCCTTCTAGGTCCCTCTTAAGCTCATGGGAATGATGTTGTTGCTGCTTCATTATTTTGTGTCATAGGAAATGGGTTTTATCCAATTCTCTATAAACTTCCATGCAGGACCAACTACATAATTTGCAGGCTCAATGCAAAGTGATGAATTCAATTTTCATGCTATTTATTTTGCAGTTTTACTTTTTAGCATTTTATTTTGGGATAATTTGGACTTAGGAAAGAGTTGCAAAAATGGTACAGAGAGTTCCCATACACCCTTCACCCAGCCTCCCCTAAATGTTAACAGTTTTCATAACCATGAATTATGAAAACGCAGAAGTTAACATTGGTACAATACTGTTAACTCCAGAATTTATTTGTATTTCACCAGGTTTTCCACTGAAGCTCTTTTTCGCTTTCAAGATTCAATTCGTGATCCTATATTGCATTTAATTCTCATGTCTCCTTATTCTCCAATCTGTGCTGTTCTCAGTCTTTCCTTCCCCCCGCCCCCAACCTTCACACTTTGGCAGAGTACTGGTCATTTTTTAGAATGTCCCTCAATTTGGTTTTGTCTGATGTGCTCTCATGGTTAGTCGAAGGTTATGCATTCTTGGGAAGAACACCCCAAAGATGACATGCTCTTCTCAGTATCACAGCCTTTTCAATTTTTCAATAAAATAGTTTCAAGAAAGTTCAGCAGTTTGCCCCAAACTATAGAGCTGCTAGCACCAAAGCCAGGACTAGACCACAGGTTTCACTTTATGCTAGGGTAGTTAATACAAAGTTATAAATCCTCCCATATATTTTTCAAAACTACTGAATTATTTAGCAGTTGTCTTCTAGGATTGTGCTTACCGAGTCCTTGTTTGGCCCCTGCATAATGAAGTGTGGGAAAGGAGAGGCTGGGCGATATATAGAAATCCTAGCAGAAAAATGGTACTTTCAAACTCTGTGAAGTTGAATGTTCCTTTAGTGTCCCTACTGCGTCATGGATGGCAGTATAACAGTCACTTAGTGAGCCCCAGCTGTGTGCCAGTTCTCAACTCAGCATCACTGCCTCCCCCTTCTAGAATCTCTGCAGAAGAGAAGCTGAAAACCGTATTTCCCAGAACTCCTGTCTCAATCTGGTTCCAGTTTAGAGTTTCTTGATGAGAGGAACTTGCCTGAAATTTGAAGGCAGAAGAAAAGGAGAAGCCATTTTTCCACAACCAGGCATACTGGCAGATAAGAGATTTACAGAAGCTTCCTGAAGAAATCATGAGAATTACTTCTCTGCTGCTGATGGTTGGGGGTAGGGTAAAGGAATTTTCAGCAATTCTTCAGCAGTTTCTCAACAATCTTTACAGAATTTTCCGTCTTGGTGCTTCAAGTTGAGGTCTCCAGTGTCTACTTCCGTGATCTTCCGTGGTACCTTCTTTGACCTTGTCTTTCCCACCTCTTTTAATAGTCCTGTAAACCACTAATTTCTGTACTAAAACCCTTTATACCTTATACACATAGGCATGATTCTGCCTTCCTAACCAGAAGTATTAATGCATTTAATCCTCTCACCACCCCAGGAGTCCGATGCCATTAAAAATGAGGGAACTCACAAATCAATTGTGCCACTGGCACATCTAGCCAGGAACAGTTTAATGAATACTTCAGGTATTTCTTAGCAATAGAGATGAATATCTTTTTTTTTTATCAAAATAGGTGTCCTCATGTGAAAACATTGAAGATGAAAACTTCCTTTTTTCTTTTATCTTTCCAATGTAAAAGACTATTTCCATATGAAAGCATTTCCAGGCACTCTGAAAGCTTTCAGAGACCTTAACCTGAGGACCAGGTGTTTTAGAGCACACAGAGCCTGTCATCATATTACTTAATTGCTCAAGTATTCATGTGACTCTCTAGCCTGAGCTTTCTGAAGGCAAAGATTGGAGTTCCCTGGGTGTCTAGTGGCTACGTTTTGGTGCTCCTACCACCACAGCCTCGGTTCCCTTTCTGGTCAGGGAACCAACCCCCCACCCCCCCAAAAAAAATGAAGGCAAAAATTGTGTCTTCAGTGCCTAACACAGTGGTCTGGGAATAGTAGGTGCCCAATAAACAAAGATATTTCTCATTCATCCTGAAATTCCACCATTATTTTAATTTCTTTGGTTTAGCCTGATTTGGTCCTTTCTACTGTTAAAATATATCTCCTACTTGTATTCATCTTCCATGCCTTTGTATAGCTGAATTTGTTAAATTCATTTCTCAAAGTTGGTTTGATTTGGAGTGTGAGAGCATGGGGAATTTTTAGTCTTGAGAGAGACTTCTACACAAGGATATGCAAGGGCTGTCTGGAAAGTATCCATCCGTGTAATATGAAAAATAGAGGCATTTATGGCTGGATTTTTTCCAGACAGCCCAGGTATATGCAATAAGGGTTGGAGCATTCTCTGTAATAGGATAAAACATTGGAAACAATGTTAAAGAATAATTTTTTTAACAAGTAAAATAATGGCTCTCATACAGATATAAAATGAATACATGCTAGAGATTTTATTGAATGTATTACTAATGAGGGAACCAATAAGATGTCACAACCATTTATTTCAAAGGACAATCCAAAGAACAGACATATTTATAGATTAGGAATATTAAAATGAAAGTGCAAATTGAGTAAGAATTGGCTTCTTCCACAGCTGGTGAGGGAAGTCAATCAAATCAACACCAGGCAATTTATTTGCATGTCTATAGATAAGAATTAATTTGCATTGTTGTCAGTTTTATACAATTTACAGAGTTGAAAATCAGAATCAGATAACCAAGAACAGTGTGCTCTAAACAATGTACAGTTTTCTGCTGAAGTACAGATTTTTCCCTATGAGTGTAGCTATCCATTAATAGAAAACTGGTAACATAAATTAAATTGCTACAACAGCCGGGAAATATGCATCCATTAAAAAGAATGTGACTTAATTATAATCGTAGATGTTTTCTGACCATAAATATAATGACAAAGTTGAATCATAGATTTTAGAGGGGAAAAATATGCATCATTTTAAAATACTCAAAGACATTTATAATAAGCAGTTTGTAATACTTCCTTTTAATATTAGAAAGCTTTTATATTCAATTTTGAAAATATGTGTGTGCTTATGTGTGTGTATGTGTGAGCAAGGTATGTATGTGAGAAATCTGAACATGTGGGTACTCACCACTCATCTGAAGAAAGAAAATTACCAGTAACTGAAATGTCCTGGGCACTCCCAGCTTTTATCTCCCTCTGTTCCCAAATAAATAATATTATTCTAAATATTATAATCTCACTGCATTGTGACTTTACAGTCTACCCCCCTCACATCATACATGTGAACACATATCTTACATAAAGATGGTTTGGTTTTGCATGATTTTGAAATTTATATAAATGAAAACATACTGCAGTTTTCTAAACTTGCCTTTTTCTCTAATTTTATGTTGAAAAGGTTTATTAATGTTGATATCTGTGACTATATGTCACTCATTTTCACTACTGTATAATATTTTTAAATGTACTAATATTTATATATGTATTTATCTGTATGTGAATTACACATTTAGACTTACACTTATTTTCATAATTGAGATCAAATTATATCTATAATTGATACGATTTTTTAATCATTTGCATTTTAAGATAATTGTCCATGTTAATTAAAAACTCCTTGTGAAAATAAAAAAAGAATGTGGCAGATATTCTAATGAAAGGTAGGCCATAGAATGAAAATATTCACAATACATATCTCTGAGGGAGGATTTGTATCCATCATATATTACAAATTCTATAAATCAATAACAAAAGGATGAATAGCCCAATTAAAAAAATGGGCAAAATTCTTGAATTGGGCACTTCATAAAAGAAATAGGAATAGCCAATAAGCACATGAAAAAGTGCTCAACATTACTGGTCATCATCAGGAAAATGTAAATGCAAATTGTAATGAGATACCAACATACACTCACCAGAATGGCTAACATTGTGGTGACTGACAATACAAACTGCTGATGAGAATTGGAATAACTGGAACACCATACACTGCTGATAGGAGTGTAAAATGATATAATAATTGTGTGAAAATGTTTGGTAGTCTCTTAATAAAATTAAACATATACTACTTGTGACCCAACAATTATAAGTATATTCTCAAGAGAAATGAGTACATACATCCACAGAAATGTTTGTAAAAGAATGTTTATAGTAGCTTTATATACAAGAGCCCCAAACTGGAAACAAATTGTGGTGGAAATATCACTCAGCAACAAATACAAGAACAACCACCCCTCCCCCCAAAAAAACCCCCACAAAACTACCACTGCATGCAAAGCCATGGGTGAATTTCAGTAGTACATTGAATGAAAAAATCCAGACAGAAAAATAGCTACTATATGAGTCCATGAATGTGAAGTCTAACAGACAAAACAATGCATAGTATCAGAAGTCGGAGTAGTGGTTACCTCTGTGGGGGTGATATTGCCTGGAAAGGGCATGAGGGAGCCTTTCTGGAGTGATGGAAATGTTTTACATACTGATCTGGCTGGAGGTCACACAGGGCTACATATATGTGAAAAGTCCTCAGGCTGTACTGAAGTTATGTGCATTTACTCAACAAAGTACTATTGAAAAAAGAATGTAGTCAGTCTAAATAATCTGATTTGAAAATTGTGTCCTGACTCACGAAGATATATCTCTTAAGTTCAGACGTCAAGTCACAGAACAGTAAATGTGATACAATTCCATTTACATTACTAAGAACCATATGTGTGGTTGTATGGAATATGTGAATGCATCACAAAAGATGGACGATACTTGTCTGGATGTTTACAATTGCTATGCTGGGCAGCAGATAAGAACAGGTATGAAGAGGCATTATTGTTTGAATCATTTACAGTGTGAATGTATGCATAATGAAAGATAGGCTGATTTTAATTCAAGTAATATTAACAGAAAATGGAATACCTGATCCAGAAGAAGAGTGCTGAAAGGGACAGTTGTGCAGTTGGACCAGGCTGACCTGAGATCTCAATTGGATATCTTATGAACAAAGCTTCCTTTGGTTAAAAAATGGGATTTTAGTCAGCTCTAAATAAAGCCATAGCCAAAGACCTTTTGTGAATCCAGTCTAGCACAAAAATACAGTTTGGGGGATGGAGGGCAAGATGGCGACTGGGAGAAGCCTCTCCCAGAAAACGCAATTGAACAGCCGTCCAAGAGCCAAAAAAGAGGACCCTGAGTAACACGACAGCTGAGAAATCCATGCATTGCAAGAAAACACCTGAAGGTTGGAGAGAAGGGGACGAGTGGGAGAGAGAGGAGGGAGCAGAGACAGATTGTGACAGGACCCCATCGCTGCTGACTATCCAGGAGCAGCATAGTGCACGGGAAGGGGGAGGCCAAGAGGTGACAAGAGTGAAAGCCAGCCAAAGTGGCAGAATAATGGGAGACCATAGGGGAGCTGGGACTTAGAGCAGCGTGTTAAGGACAGAGCTTGGGGGCCAGCCTCTGAAACTCTATACCTTCTTTTCTCATGCACATGTAAGATTCTCAAGGATAGACCATATGCTGGGACACAAAAGTAGCCTTAGCAAATTCAAGAAGATCAAAATCATACCAAGTGTATTCTCAGACCACAAAGCTTTGAAATTGGAGATCAACTGTAAAAGGAAAGCAGAAAAAAAAACCACATATACATGGAGATTAAACAACATCTTATTAAAAAATGACTGGACAAAAGAACAAATAAAAGAAGAGATTAAAAAATACATAGAAAGTAATGACAATGAAAATACAACATATCAGAATTATTGAGACACAGCAAAAGTGGTAATAAGAGGGAAATTTATATCATTACAGGCCTATCTTAAGAAACAAGAAAAATCACAAGTAAACACTTTAGCATCCCATTGTAAAGAACTAGAAAAAGAAGAGCAGACAAAACCCAAAGTCAGCAGAAGGAAAGAAATAATAAAAATTAAAGCAGAGCTAAGGCAATTAGAGAACAGAAGGACAATAGAAAAAAAATTAATATTATAAGGAGCTGGTTCTTGGAGAAAGTCAACAAAATTGACAAACCCCTGGCTAGACTAATCAAAGGACGAAAGGAAAGGACACAAATATCCAAAATTAGAAATGAAAGGGGAGAAATTACCACTGATACCACAGAAATACAAAGAATTATAAGAAAATATTATGAAGGGCTTTATGCCACTAAATTTAACAACCTAGAAGAAATGGATAAGTTTCTAGAAACTTATAGCCTGCTTAGACTGAACCAAGAATAACTGGATAATCTAAATAGACCAGTCAATAGCAAAGATGTTGAAATGACTATCCACAATCTCCCTAAAGGCAAAAGCCCTGGACCAGATGGTCTCACTAATGAGTTCTACCAAGCATTCAAAGAAGAATTAATGCCTGTCCTCCTCAGACTCTTCCAAAAAATTGAAGAGGAAACAATACTTCCTAACTCATTCTACAAGGCCAACATTACCCTAATACCAAAGCCTGGTAAAGACAACACACAAAAAAAGGAAACTATAGACCAATATCTCTGATGAACACAGATGCAAAAATCCTAAACAGAATATTAGCAAATAGAATACAACAATGCATTAAAAAGATCATACATCATGATCAAGTGGAATTCATCGCAGGAGCACAAAGATGGTTCAACATGTGAAAATCAATCAATGTGATACACCATATAAACAAAATAAAAGATAAATACCATATGGTCATAACAATTGATGCAGAAAAAGCTTTTGACAAGATACAACATCCATTTATGATCAAAACACTAAATAAAATAGATATAGAAGGAAAGTATCTCAACATAATAAAGGCCATATATGACAAGCCCTCGGATAACATCATACTGAATGGGAAAAAGCTGAAGCCCATTCCCCTAAAATCGGGAACAAGACAGGGATGTGCCCTGTCACCACTTCTATTTAATATAGTACTGGAAGTTCTAGTCACAGCAATCAGGCAAGTGAAAGGAACAAAATATATCCAAATTGGGAAAGAAGAGGTCAAATTGTCCCTATTTGCAGATGACATGCTCCTTTATATAGAAAATTCCATAGATTCCACCAGGAAACTATTAGAAACAATAAATGAATAGAGTAAAGTTGCAGGATAGAAAATCAATGTACAAAAATTAACAGCATTCCTATATACAAACAACAAATCCTCAGAAAAAGAAATGAGAGAGTCAATTCCTTTTGCTATCACAACAAAAAGAATGAAATACCTGGGAATTAATGTAACAAAGAATGTGACAAACTTATACATGGAAAACTATAAGGCACTTTTCAAAGAAATTGAAGCAGACACTAAGAAATGGAAAAATATCCCCTGTTCATGGATAGGAAGACTTAGCATTGTTAAAATGGCCATTTTGCCCAAAGCAATCTACAAATGTAGTGCAATACCTATCAAAATCCCACAATCATACTTTTGGGAAATATATAAAAGAATTATCAGATTTATATGGAACCATAAAAGGCCTTAAATTGCCAAAGCAATACACATAAAAAGAATAAGACTGGTGGTATCACACTCCCTGACTTCAATTTATATTACAAAGCATCAATAGTCAAAATAGCTTGGTATTGGCAGAAAAACAGAAATATAGACCAATGGAACAGAACTGAAAATGCAGAAATAAATCCACAAATTTATGGACAAATAATTTTGATAAAGGAGCAAAAAATATGCAATGGGGAAAAGACAGCCTCTTTAGTAGGTGGTGCTGGGAAAGCTGGAAAAACATATTCAAAAGAATGAACCTGAGCCGTGAACTCTCACTATATACAAAAATTAACTCAAAATGGATTAAAGACCTTCATATAAGACCTGAAACAATAAACTGTATAGAAGAAAACATCGGTACTAAACTTACAGACCTAGGGCTCAAGGAAGACTTCATGAACCTGACCTCAAAGGCAAGGGAAGTAAAAGCAAAAATAAACGAATGGGACTAAAACTAATAAAGCTTCTGCACAGCAAAAGAAACCATCAACAAAGCAAAGAGACAGCCAACTGAATAAGAGAAAATATTTGCAAATAACACATCAGATAAGGGTCTAATATCTAAAATATATAAAGAACTAATACAACTTAACAACAGAAAAGCAAACAACCCAATTGAAAAGTGGGCAGAAAAACTAAAGAGACACTTCTCTCACAAAGAAATACAAATGGCCAGCAGACATGAAAAAATGCTCATCCTCATTAGCTATCAGGGAAATGCAAATCAAAACCACAAGGAGATACCACCTCACACCTGTGAGAATGGCTGTTATCAACAAGACAAGGAATAACAGTGCTGGAGAGGATGTGGAGAAAAAGGAACCCTTCCACACAACTGGCAGGAGTGCAAACTGGTCCAACCACTGTAGAAGACGGTGTGGAGGTTTCTCAGAAAATTGGTAATGGAGTTACCATATGATCCAGCAATTCCCCTTCTGGGGACCTACCCAAAAAACTTGAAAACCTTAGTCTGCAAAGACTTATGTACCCCAATGTTCATTGCAGTGCTGTTCATGGTGGCCAAAACATGGAAACAACCAAAATGCCCTACGACAGATGATAAAGAAGCTGTGATACATATACACAATGGAATATCACTCAGTTATAAGAAAAGATGAAATATTGCCATTTACAACAAAATGGATGGACCTGGAGATCATCATGCTAAGCAAAATAAGCCAGACAGAAAAAACAAGGAACTGTATGACTTCACTCATATGCGGAATATAAAACTGAAAGCAGCAGAGAAAAAAAATGAACAAACAAACAAATAAACCATGGACACAATCAATAGTTTAATGTTTATTTGGGGACAAGTGGGGAGGGGATGGGAGAAGGAAGAAGGGGTGGGAGAGAAGGGAGAGGAGGCTAAATATATGGTGATGGAAAGAGACGTCACACTAGGTGGTGAACTTATTATACAACAAGTTGATGATGCACTGTAGAATTGTATGCCTGAAACCTATGTAATCCTTGCTAACAGATGTCACCCCAATAAGTCTAACAATAAAAATAAGAAAATGATTTTAAAAATATAAAAAAATACAGTTTGGGTTTTGGCCCTCTAGCGTTGGGTCATTTCCCATCAGTGGTGGTGAAATCAGTGTAATGAGTTGGGATTAGCATTTTTAAAAAATGAAATACAGCACAAAATATGAGAGGAAAATATTATTTTGGAAAATGTTTGTCTCCGTTTTGATACTACACTTTGTGTAGGAACTCATTTATCATGTAAAATGCATTTCTTATTCTAGTCACAATTCAAAAATATTTGAAAGCCACTGGCTCTAGTAACTTTAGCTCTGCTCTGCTTAGCTCACTGTTTTGACCAGTGCAGGGTGATTGGTCTTCCCTTGCCCTTTAAGTTAGAGAGATTTGAGGACAGTCCATGGGAATGGGAATGACTTTCCCTCTGGCTACAAGGAGAGTACTAGCCTCTCATCTTATAATAGCTCTCATTGTATCAATATCATTGTGTCAGTATACAAGTGATTATTTCAGGGATGGCCTTTGGCATCCAGATTAGGCTTGATAGGTTTCTTTTCCAGTCTCAACCACAGGGAGAGTGATGAGTCACGCGCCCAGGAACGCTACATGCTTGTAGTCCAATATATATCCTTTTCCCTAAATGGCCAGATATGAGCTCTGCTCGGCTGAGATACTTGACTTGGATTAGGCCATCAAAGCCCAACCCTAGGAGGCCTCGATACTTTTGCATCATTAATATACTCCATTTTCCAAGAATGTTGACATTTCGGTTTTAATGGAACCACCTAAGTGAATTTCCAAGTAAGTTGCTTTCTTTAAAGTGATGTTTCTGAAATAAAATGTACATTTCAGTGGATATCAGTTTTCTTTGTTAGGACTTGTATTTTTAACCTAATTGTTGGTTTTCTTAAGTGATAAATGATGTCTGTTTAAGGAATATATAACACCTTGATAAGTTTTTGTGGTGCCTGCCAATGCAGTATCCTGGACTGACTTACTGGGTTCTAAGAGTAATTGTTTAAACACCCTTTTGATCTGCCTAAGAATACTAGCTTAAAAAGCAAAGCTGTTATCAAATTTATAATCTGTGGCCTTGAGAATAGGAGTGTTCATATAGGCACACTTACCAGCTTGCCAATTATTAAAGGATATTAACCAATTTATAGACCTTAGTGTTTATCTGTGTATGTAGCTAGGTGTTCTAATGTGTGATGGGTCTATACGATACTATTTGTGTGTGTGGGAGGCAGAGGGAGTCAAGCTTTGTTAGTTACTCATCCTATATTAAACAAGTCGTGGATGAAAATAAAAGACTGATCCTTTTTTTCCTCAGATGGACCTGTGGTTTTCAGACTGCATTCTAAGAGAATTCAAGGGTTTCACAAATTTTTTATTAGAGTATCATTGAAAATAACATTAAAGAAAATTTAAAATCTGTAATTAATGGAATTTTTGTAGGTGTAATGATAGTATTGTGGTTGTGTAGATTGCATTTGTTCTTGGGAGATTCATGCAGAAGTATTTAGGAGACAAATGATGTCTTCGATCATCATTTGTATACCAAATGGTATACCAAAAGGAAAAGATAGTGAGAAATAAAGTATGCTAAAAATGCTAAGAATCACTGAATCTCAGTGAGAGTATATGAGTATATGTGGTATTATTCTTTCTGTTGGTTTGACAATTTTCAAAACAAAAAATTGGGGATATAGGTATTGTATGTTATAAATATGTATATATGGAGAGAAGGAGTTAAAATAAATAGCAAAAGGAGAGTATTTACTGGATTCAGGTGTACACTTTATTGGTATTCATTGTACTTTCAACTGTCTGAGCCACTGATACAGATTTTTACGTGCAGCAGTTAATTGTGGAGTGCTCTAGTAGGGGATTAAAGATAGCAGAATTCACCTGAAGGAGGAATTGAGCTATGATGCTGTCCCAACAAAGGCCTCAGCCCAAATCATAGGAGCTCTGTAGCTTGGATGGCCCTTCCCAGTTGTTTTCTCTGAGGTGGGGGGTGCGGCAGGGTGCCAGGAGTTTCTGCCTCCTCGTGCACCAGTCATTGGATGTGAGCTACCCCCGGAGTGGGGCTCTCTTTGGCTGGCGGCATTTCCCAGATGGGGCCTCAGCTGGGAGCTGTCAGCCTCAAACACACACAGCTGCTGGGGGATGGGTGCGGGGGTGCTGGGAGGGGAGGTGTCTGGGTGGCTCACCATAGCATCCACTACACAGCTTTTCTTTATGGCATGTTAATTTGTTTACTGGAGTCACATTCTTACAATGTGTCATTATTTTGGAAGGTTACAGCTTTGTCGTGTTTTTGTTCTGTTTAGTTTTTTTTGTGCCCCCCTTTTTGTTTTTGGTAATTCAGGCCTATGGATTGGTGCACAAGTAAAACACCATCCCAGCTCATGTGTACTGCATTCAATTAAGTGTCATCATCCCCAAATGAGGGAACTTATAATAGCTTTCATTGTGTCAATATCGTATTACATACAGTTATAGGTTCTAGGTTTTTTCCTTTTCTTCTTCTCCTTTTTTCCTTTTGCTTTTCTTTTTTGTTTTTCTTCTTTGGTATGCCTTGGATGCTTCTAATCTGACTTAGAATTTATAAAATTAATTTAGGCAAATAACATACCACTTTTAAATCTGTTTTATATCTTGATGATTCAAATGAGATTTATTTTGTATAAAGAGAAATTTGCCCCTTGAAAGCCATTGTTCTACAATCCCTCTGTTGTCTCTAAGCCTAGGTAAGACAGTGTTAGGTTTCCAAATATGGAATTTGAAGTGTGAAAACAATAAAAGATAAAAAGAAAAGGTTTGTGATGCAAAGAATAATTGGTGTCTGACAGCTGAGCCTCCATCCTGATCATAACTGAGCAAGAACACTTTGCCTTTTCTGTCTGTACTAGCCATGTTCTGGAAAAGGACAAGAAAGGACAAGGGAAGTTCTCTTTCGGTTCTTATTTAAGCACTTGTTTTCTTCTGATTTTCTTGTTTCCCTCCTTGCCACAGTTTTTAATGTGTGATTTATTTATTCCAACAAGGGGACAATATCATCCCACTGGAGAAGAGAAATAATAGTTCCAGAAGCAGAGGCCACACAGAGGCAAAGCACTCACAGGCAGTTTTCCTGAGGGTAAAGCCTTATTTATATTAGAATGTATTTGGCCTTTTAAAATATGGATACAAAGCAGGAGGGGGAACTTAAATATAACTAGGCTGACCAGACTTCCCATTTTAAGTGGGACAGAAAACAACAGTACTGACCCCTTTCAAACAGTACATATGGTCAGCCTACTGACACCTTGAATTTAGCCCAGTGAGACTAGGCCGATCATATGTACCATTTGGATGGGACAGCACCATTATTTTCTGTTCCACTTAAAACAGTATAGCTGGTCAGCCTAAAAAACCCCAAATCACTATAAAGCTGTTTAAACTACAGAGTGGTGAGGCAAGATCTTAAATTCTGAAAATAAAAAATCCTTTTGAACTATTTTCCATTGTCCTATCTGTCACTTCAAAGGACGATTTGGCATGATCTTTAGAGACTTTGTTCTGTTCAAGGAAGGGTGTGAGGATGCAAAAAGGGGCAATTTGAACTGAGTAACCTATCCAAAAAATCTCCCTGCTTTCCCCTGCATTTCCTCACTGACCATTGTAGGGAATCAGCAATGAATAGTTGCAAATCATCTTGAGAAGAATAAAGGACAGAAGAAATGTTCCTTAATAATTTCCTTCATAAGAGGCACGAGCTATAGAGTTGGGCAGTCTGGAGCCAAGCAGCTCTCTTATCTTAACAGCAAATGGGCAGGTTTGACCAGACAAGGTTGCTGATTTCATGAAAGGTCTACCAGTCCCCCCTGAAAGCAGTGGTGATGCTGAGTGTTGGAATTTCCAGGGCCCTACTGCAGTGTCAAGGAGCCTTCAGAGAATTGACCTGTGCAGCTTTTTAGAGCACACACAGACAAATCACTTGTCACACCCATGATGTGAGGAATAGTTAACCCCCATGTTCTTACTAAATTCCAACCTTAAATATATTCTACTCTTAACTTTCTCCCTTTGCAGTAAACCCAGTACAGCACTTACTCTATGGTGCTCTGTTGTAAATAAGGTCATTATTACCCAGCTATGCTGGGGTGCTACTAAATACTGTGTTCATTGGTTACATTTTACCATGAATTCTCTACCTTTCAGAAGAGCAAAAACAAATGCTAATGACTAAGTTTTATCTGATGTTAAGCAATAATTAGAAATGGTGCAACATTTATTTTCACAATGAAAAGTTGTCTTAGTTGGGATCCTGCAGACTACAGCCCAAGAAAAGGATTTGAGTGCAAATCATTTAATTGAGAAGTGAAGGAAATACTGGAGGGGGGAAGTGGGGAAATTAGACTAGCAAGGAGTCAATATAGGATGCGACTGGAACTTAAACCTGCTGGGGACCTCTGGGAGGTGGTGGGGAAAACGTGCCTGAGAGTTCTTCCGCTTTGAGGGCAAGGAAGCTGAAGCATTTATACACCAAATCCTATCAGTTCTGGGGTGGGAACTGTTGGGGAAGCCTTAGTTTCCCAGCACCTTCATCCTGCCACCCTGATGGCAATGCCCTGCTGGTGGGTTAGGGATGTGCATGGGTGCTATGAAGATGCTATTGATTATCCAGAATAACACTCAGATATATTTCAACATGAGCTGACACTTCTACCACTAAGGAATTTTTTTCCCCTGGTGATGGGCAAGAGGCAGGTTTTATTTACTGGAGTTCAGTAAATAATAATGCTAATATTTTTCAACTTCACAGGCTTATTGTGAGGATAAAGTGCATTAATAATATTTGTGAAAGTACAACAGAAATGAAAGATGGCTGTTGGAATGATTTGACAGTTTGCAACCAGATAGAAAAATGAACCAAAGCAGTGAACTGGAAAATAAAACTATCATAGCCGTTTGTTATTTTATTGTCTTTTGAGTGGCTTTGCTTCTGAACCCCAAAATGTGGCATTTCCAGTGGTTTTGTTTATGTCATGTTTTCTGATTAATCAGAAAGCCTTCTTGGAATCTGAACATGATCTCTGTTTGAGACAGTTGGCCAGCTTCTCCTGACTTGGCTACATCAAGCCTCAGACTGTCCAGTCTCTGGACTAAAGAGAACAAACAGTATATGTGGTTCTCTTTATAGCCTACTTAGTATGTAGACAATTTTTGTATATTTTCCACATGACCTCAAAATGAATGTGTGTTCTGTTTGTTGAGTACAGTATTCTGTGTATAAATATTAGATCAAACTGTGCTTTTAGTGTGGATGAAATCTCTGCTAATAATGTGTGTGTGTGTGTCTATATATACGTATGTATTTTTTGCCCACCTTACTAATAACTTTTTGAGAGATGTTAACGTATATCTCCTTCTATGATGGTAGATCTGTTATAAAAAGATTGCTTTATAAAATTTAAAACTCCATTCTTCAATGCATACAGACTCAAAATTGTTTTAGCTTCTTGGTGGTGTGGGGGGTGGAAAAATAACTTTCACCTTTCTAAATTCTGGCTAGACTAATAACAAAATTAACATGAGACAGATTAACAGGAGAAAATTACCAAATTTAATACATATGTGCATGTGTGGGTTCCCTAAGAATATGGGACTCCAGGATACATTGGGCAGCTGAGGCTTATATGCTCTTCTGGACTAAGTGGGGAGGCTGGGGTCTGGGACTTCAAAGGGAAAGCAGGCAATCACAGGTAGATCAGGAGCAGACACATGGTATATGAGTACAGATTCTTGACAGGCCACCCAGAAACAATGGGGCACAGGGAGAAATCTAACAAGCAGTCTTCCTTGGCCCCTCTCTATCTGTCACACTGAATTCCTATGTGCTGAGGAGAACATGCTGAGGTTCCCTTCCCGAAGCAGATTTTTCTATCTGAATTCCTTTAGGCAGGTACAGGGAAAAGTAATAGAAACAAAAACAAAGCTCTTCTTGAGCGTATTGGGCTTTAATTGTTTTCAGTTCAAAATAATCTGCATGCCAGGGTGGGTGGCACATTCTCGGGAGACTCAGTCTGGACCCCTACAGTTGCTTGTTCTTTTTAATCAAGTGAGATGCTGCCTTATTCCTACTAAGCTTTCCTTTTCAAATTCTGTTTTGCCTGATGTTAACTTTGCTATAATAGATTTTTGTTGTTATTTGTGTCACATTTTCTCATTCTTTTTATTTTAGCTTATGTATGTTGTGTTTTATGTGTGCCTTTTATAAATAGTTCATGTCTAGCTTTTGTTTTTCACTCACCCAATATAAACAGATTACTTATCTATTAAAGATAGTGATAGATCACTGACATATTTGGGCTTAATTTTTATTTTCATATTGTTCCTATTTATCTCATTATTTTCTTTCTTCTGGTTTGGAAGTTATTCATTCTTTCTCTTTATCATCCATTTCATGCTCTCATGTTCCATTGCCTTTTGACCTTTATGTTGCTGAAGAGATGTTTTCTGTAAGGTTAATTATCTTTCCTTTGCTTAGAATAAAATCATGATAAATATTTCTCTTGTGGGAGAACATTCACTACGTATTTCAGGGTTGTTGTTGTGTACCTAATGACATATAGTATATATCTTGCTTTACTTCCCGAGAGTATAGGGCAAAGCAAGCTTGTCCAACCTGCAGCCCACAGGCCGCATGTGGCCCAGGACAGCTTCGAATGTGGCCCAACACAAATTTGTAAACTTTCTTAATAGATTATGAAAATTATGCACTGTTTTTTTTTTTTTTTTTTTAGCTCATCAGCTATCATTAGTGTGAGTGTATTTTATATGTGGCCCAAGACAATTCTTCTTCCATTGTGGCCCAAGGAAGCCAAAAGATTGGACACTCCTGGTAGAGGGCAAGCTGGTGAAATCATCCCAGACTTTCTTTAGCATTTCTATCTATAGAACTCACAAACTCTCCCTCTTCTTCCCCTTTCTCTTTCCTCATGATTTTTCTATGGTAGTCTTTGAAAAGGAGCCTTAAATTGTTTCGACAGGAGTTGCAAGAGGTAGCACGAAGGAAAGTTCAGTATATCAAGTCATGAAACCTCAACCACCCAATTCTGTTTAGTTAATTGTATTTATTTATTATTTTCAGTTATAGTTAATATTAGTTTCAGGTGTACAACAGTGATTAGACATTTATATAACTTACTGTTTTTAAAAGGAACCTCTTTTTTTTTTCTGTCTCCATTTGTGTGACTGCTTTGTCCTATGATACATGCACCTTCAGCTGACTTTTGAAAGCCTGCTGTTTTGGTCATAATTTTGACTGATGGGCCTGTAATTAGTAAGTGCTCATTAAGTACTCTGTCCTGAGTATTTCTGTGGAGTGATAAAGAATATCCTTAGCAGCTGCCAGAGTGGTAACAGTCCTGCAAATTGGAACAACTCCAAAAGCAACCAAAGAATTCTATAAAGATTAAAGACAAAGAAACAAACAAACAAAAAAAAACATAGCAGTATCTGTAGCAGCAGCTACAGCAAGGCAAAGAATAATATGAAGGCTTCCTGATCACCAAACCTAAGGATCTCCTTCCCCTTGTTTTCTCCATAGTGTTCAAACTTGATACTCTCAGTTTTTCTCCAACCCATCTGAAGTCATGCCTGTTGCTACTGGCTCTTTGTTCTCCTGTGTCCTAGCTACAGGTGTTTTCTGAGTGTTGATATGAAGACCTCTTCTCTCTTCCATGATCCTTCCACACACAGAGCATTCTGTTTCAATGGCTTTAAATATAAACTTTATATTGATGATTCCCAAATCCATATCTCTGGCTTCTACCCAAACTCCAGTCCCACATTTTTAATTGCCTGCTGCACATTTCCCTCTAGAGGTCATTCTGAAGCCTTGGCTCAGGACACTTAAAGCTGTAGTCTTTGCTTTAAAACCAAATTCTACACTCTACGACCCAGCAATTCCATATATGTGTGTGTGTGTGTGTGTATCTAAAAGAAATGTGTACACAGTGTACCAAAAGACATATATAACAATGTTCGTAGAACATGATACATTATGATGAAATGAAGTTTGACCAAGGAATGCAAAGTTTGATTAAAATTAAAAAATAGATGTGGTGAGGGAAAGAGAAATTACATTAGGTGGTGAACTTATTATACAACAAGTTGACAATGCACTGTAGAATCGTATGCCTGAAACCTATGTGATCCTTGCTAACAGATGTCAACCCAATAAGTCTAACAATAAAAATAAATTTAAAAAAAATTAAAAAATAGGACAGTATAATTCATCACATTAACAAAGTAAGGGGGAAATCATGTGATCATTTCAATAGATATAGAAAATTCATTTGCTAATATTAAATGCCCTTTCATGATAAACACTCTTAGCAAAGTAGGAGTAGAAGAGAACACCTTTAATCTCCAAAAGACCTACTGCAAACATATTCAATGATAAAATGCTGAAAACTTTCCCTTGGAGATCAGGAACAAGACAAAGATGTATCTGATAACCACTGTTACTCAGTATTGTTAGCGTGTTCAGGCCACTGCACAAAACAAGAAAAAGACATAAGAATTGGAAAGGAACAGAAAACTGTCATTATTTGCATGTGATATGATTACATTCATAGAAAATGTAAATAATCTGGCAGAGAATCTATTGGAATTAATAATAAAATTGAGCACAGTCTCTGGATATAAAACCTTGATATCCAAAAATCCAAAATATTTCTCCATACTAGCAACAAACAGAAAATGAAATTAATAGAAAATACCGAGGAATAAATGTAATAAAGGATGTGTAAGACCTCTACAAAAAAATGAAAAAACTTTATTCTGAGACATTAAAGAAATGTAAAAAATGGGAGATATACTATATAGTAAATATAAGCAAAACAGATGCCAGTTCTCTCCAAATTTATTTCTAAATTCAGCATAATTCCGTACATGTTTTTTGGTAGAACTTGATAAACTCATTTTAAAATTCATATGGAAATACAAAAGGCCAAGGGTAGTCATTACCTTTTTGAAGCAGAATAAGGGGGAACACTTGATAAACTGGATAAGACTGTTATAAAGCTATAGTCATCAAGACAGTATATTACTGTTTTCAGGGATAGAAAAATAGACCAGTGGAATAGAATGAAGAGCCTGGAAGCATATTGCCACATAAGGTCAGTATTTGACATACAAGGGCTTTCTGGAAAAAATCCGGCTATAAGTGCCTCTATTTTTCATATTACATGGCTGGATACTTTTGGGAAAGCCCTCATATGTTGCACTGTGGAACAGAGGAGAAATACCAGTCCTTAGAATAAATAGTACTGAGACAATGGGGAAAATTAAACCCTTTTCTCACAGTGCCCCCAAATCAATTCCAGATGTATTAAAAATGTAAACATGAAAGGAAAAATAAAAAACTCCTTGAAGATAATACAGTAAAATATCTCCATGATTTTGGGGGTAGGGAAGAATTGCATAAACAAGATTAAAAAATAACTAATATAAAGAAAGAGGAAATATTGATCAATTTGATAATTTTCTATTTATCAAAAACACTGTAAAGAGTGAAAAGGTAAATCATACAGTAAGGGAAAGTATTTGCAACTCACAAAACTGTATTTTGATGTATTAAAAATTATCATGTAGGCATGGCCTGGGGAAAGGGTGGAAGTGGTGCTGACCCATGAATTTGGGAAAACCAAGGCTGGGGAACTTTTGTCTCATTCATTGTTTGAAAATCTCAGAGGAATCTGCTGGGCAGAGATCCCTTTGCCAACCTGGGGTGGCTCAGTTTCATGAAGAGAGGCGTTATTAGGTATAGTGAGTGTCTTAAGTCATGTTCAATAGAAGCAGAGCTTGAAACAGGGATTTTGGTGCCTGCTGTTTATTGGAGGAATGCATTCAGGAGAAAGGGAGTGCAGGAAGTAGGATAGGGTCAGGGAAGATGCTAAGCAAGGATGTCTTCTTAGCTTTAGCCTGATCCTATAGGGAGTTCTGTAGCATGAATTCTACCATTGAGTTGTTTCCCCTTGAGGCAAGGAGGTTGGAATTCCATACCCTTGTGGCCTTTAGTCAATGGTTGTGGGTTATACCCCAAAAGTGGAGTAGGCATAGCTTCCTGAACAAAAGTGGCTCCCCTCAGCTGGGAGAAATTTTCCAAAGAAGGGAACATCTGTAAACTGTTAGCAACCACCTCACAACATCTGGAGGGATGGCTGAATTGGTTGGTGAAGGGGATCAGTGTAGAACATCAACAGTGTCTTCTGTAGTGAGGACTTTGGTTAGCATGCCTGAGTCAACCTCAATTTCCATGTGGTGTGGACCTTATGTTGCAGGCTGCCACCACAGGGCATAGTGATCTAGAGCAGAGGGTAAAGGTAAACTCTGCTCTCAGGAAGTAAGAAGGAGACCATGACAGGGACTCAGAGGGATTTGTAGAGATGAGATTGAAGAAGCCAGAGAGAGAGGGCCAATACTCTCCTAGAACACTAACTGAGCCAAAAATAATAAGAACAGCTGTAGATGCTGATCTCAAGGCCAGCAGGGGACACAGCACAAGAGGATGTAAGGATACCTTCTCTCCAAGGCCACTCCCATTTCTATCATCCAGGCTCTGTCTTAGAGAAGACTGGAGTGCTTGGAAATAAGTAATTTGGGGGTTTATGAAGAATAATATATCAAGTTTTTAAGAAATAAATTAAATTTATGCTGACCATCTGAATTTTAGTGTAAGTGAAATTTCAACACTCCCTCTTTTAAAACACTTTAAGGCCACTAGATTGTCATATTGAAACACATAAATGAAGTAGACAAAAGTTTGGCCTTTGGCAACAAGATTGTAAACCTTTGAGAGCAGGGTGGTGCAACCCATACACTAAAGTGTTAGATAATTCCATTTTAGCTGATGTTATTTCTTTTAATCAGATTTAGAACTCATCCTCTTTTGTTTCAACCCACATATTTTACCAAGAGCCAGTGGTAAAAGTAAAAAACACTGTGTTTTAATTTTTTAAAGATGATTTAACTATAAATTGTACTGGGATGTCTGTTACTAATTTAGAGAAAAATCAATTAAGACCCACACCTCACATCATGATACCAGATGAATAAAATATATGTAAAAAGTTAGTTCATAAGGAAAAACTTTGAATTTTATGTGGTCTCTGGACTTCTCTGTAAGTATTTTAAGCTTTGAAGTAATGAAACATTACAATTGTGACTGACAAATCTGACTATATAAAAATTAAAATTGTGGGAGTTCCTTGATGGTGTAGTGGCTTAAGGCTTCGGCGCTGGCTCTGTCAGTGCTGCGGCCTGGGTTCGATTCCCAGTCAGGGAGCTGCCCACATAGCAAAAAAAATAAATAAATAAATAAAAAATCTATGAAACTATATTCCCTTTAAAAAAAAAAATTAAAATTGTGTATACAAGAAATTTAAAAACATAGGGAAATATTTTTAATAAATATGGAAAACAGGCTTAATATCTTAGGCAAATTAAAATGAAAACATTAATTAGTGATCAAGAAGACATAAACAATTCCAAATTAGGAACTATGCTGAGTAAACAGATATATGGGAGAGTGTTAAATCTTTCATTTCAACCTTTAACAATTACTTATTGAGCATTGATTGTGGGCTGGACACAGTTCTAGGCACTTTATCAAAGTAGTTCTAGGTACTAGTCATCAAAGATACAAATAAAATTACTAATCAGATACTAGTGAAACTGATACTTTCATACGGTATACTGCTGATGGAAGTAAAATACACAACCCTAATTGGATCTGGCCATAACTGTCAAGTGATAACACTGTTGATGTTCTTTAACTCAGGAATTGTACTTTGGGGAACATATCTACAAAGGAAAAATAATCCCAAGAGGGGTGAAATATATATAAGCCTGAAGATGTTTATCATGTTGAATTTTATTAAGAGAGAAAGAAATATATACATGTATACATATCCATCCTAAGTAGTTAACATTTTTATTCAAGCTTTCCCAAACTTATTTTTCTATGGATTTTTTTCATAGAATATTTACTAACTTGCTTAAGAACATAACTTTAGGAAGAAGGAGGCCCATAATTTTGGTGATCCTCCTGTTAGGGTTATAAGGCTAATGATGTGGCTCAGGTAGTGATAAGGTTTCAGTTGGGTAGGATGTTTAGAATGCAGGCCCATGTAAGCTTTCTTCCTAACGTAAGAGAGAGAGAGCTTCTAGAACGTAAACAATCAAAGAGGATGAGGTCCCTTTGTTACGTACTTTTCTAGATTTTCTGAGGTGTGAGCATCTCATATGGCTTAGATGAGACAGCTCCAACCTACTTACTGGACACAGGCCCCGAACCTCTCAGAAAGAATGAGGGAGAATCTCTTATTCTGTAGAGACTAAAATATTCACAGAAAGGACAAGTCTTTATTAACTAGAGAGTTCGGAATAAAGGGTAAACTACCTGATTGGATTTCAGAATAAACATTCTTAGAGCAGTGATGCTCACTGGGAGCTCTCCGAGGTCCTGAAAAACTGCCTGCCTCTCTCTTTCTCCAGCTGATGGAACCTTCCTCTCACTAGTGTCTCTCATATAAAGAACTCAATACCTCTGCTTGCCTTGGCACTTGCCCTCTGTCTCCTCGTCACAATCTGTCTGTGACCCATACCTAATGAGACTTAGTCATTGTTTGTTCTCTGCATGTACTGGCAGCTTCATTTATCAGGTCCTTCTAAAGGAAATCTATTTGAGATTATCTCAGTAGGAGAGTATATATATTTTATTAACTCTTGGATGTACTATCAGGAAGGAAGGAAACTCAGGAGAGATAATTTTCAGATATGGGTCCTTTTAGATCTGTAAAGCCTGGTATCTGCCATTGTATTTGGTTGTTGTTGGGGTACTTGAGAAAGTAACTACTAGAAGAACACATGGAAGAAACAGAGAAAGGAGGCCACTAGAGAGTTGAGAGACATAAGGAGCTTGCACATGACTTATCTGTCATACTTTTCAATCCTTCAATTGCTATATTAGCAACAGGGTATGACAGGGTACCTACATTAGGGTTGGTGCTGATAAACAAATGAATATTAAATTAAGCTTTAGAAGAATGTAGTTCTAGTCCTGGTTCTTTTTGAAAAACCTAACTAGTTGTATAAACTTGGGGCAACTCCCATAACAAAAACCCCTTAAATTCCAATCACTCAAAACAAGCTAAGCTTATTTCTCACTCACACAACAATCCAATATATGTTCCTGGTTGACTGGCTTTCATGGACAACTCTCCTCCGAGTGGTGACTTAGACATCTTCTATATTGTAGCTTTGCTATCCTCTAAGTCCTTAGAGTAATCTTTATTTAGCTAACCAATAAGCAATGGGAATGGAGGGCTTATATTTTGGAGGGTTTTATGGGCCAGTCCATGGACTGGTAAATGTTACTTCTATCCGCATCCTATATTGGATAAGACTCATCATCACATGTTCACACCTAACTGGAAGGGAACTTGGGAAATGTAGTCTTGTATGCCAAAAAGGAAAAGGGACACAGTTTGATGAAAAACTGGCCAGTCTCCACCATACTCTCTGGGTTCTTTTTTCCTCAATTGTAAAATGATGCAAATAATGTCTGTGCCTAATTATTCATAGAATTATTGTGAAGCTCAAATGAGATCATCTGTGTGAAAATGCCTTGAAAACTAAATCAGCATATACAGGAAGGGAATCATTATTGCCTGGCTTACTTATCTTTGAATGTTAATATTAGGAATGAAAACAGGTATTCTTTCTTTGGTAGGACTCCTTGTAGTTGGTCTCAGCATATATATACTAAGTATAAATATATTTAATTGGATAATAAAAGATTTTTTTCATATGGGGTAAAAAATAGAGATTGTAAATGGGCCTTTGATATTTCATAATCTGAATGCCCTGATAGAAGTACAAGGGCTGTTTGGAAAAAATCCAGTTGTAAATGCCTCTATTTTTCATATTATATGGTTGGATACTTCCCAGATAGCTCTCATGTACTAGGATGAAATTAAAGGAAAGTACTGTTTTGCATTCAAGCTTAATTTCTTGCCAGGCTCCTTAGTATGCTTATAACCTCCCAGACAGTAAAACCTACCATAGGTTTGGTAATAGATGGTTAAGTTCTATTCTCTTTGACATTTCTCTCTGAACTGGTTATTGGAAACAGGATATCTACTAGGACTGTTATGTGTGACATCTGATCGTTCACATGCAAACATACACAACACAGCTTCTTTTTCATTTTTCTGAAGCCCTTTCACCCTGAGCAGCTAAACACTCCTACTCCCTCTAACTCCCAAAGCAAGCAAGGCAAAAATTTCCCCTCAGGTTTGCCACGAATAGTTTCTCCAACTATTTCTCCTCAGGTTTGCCACGAATCAGAGGATCTGGTAGAGTTACATTATGCTTACACACCCAACAATATGCCAATGATTTCTGAACACTGATAACTCTTTAGATTGATCATGTTTTGACCTGAAGCCATCTGGGAAGGACTGATATTTAAGTAAACATCACTCAGCCAATTGTGACTGAGGTATTGGATCATGCTAAACTGCAAGATTTCTTTTAGGGATGAAAGGAAATAATAAGAAATCATAATAACAAGGCACACACTTTGAGACCCAGCTTAGTTTTCTGAAAGAAGAAAAAGAAAGACATTTGTTTGAAACTCTGGGGTCTTAAGGTTGTTCATGAGAGCACACTAAGCCTTATGAATAATGTCTAATTTATCTTAGAGGAGACTGAACTCACAGCTTAAAAATTCAGAGCAAAGATAGCTCTATTCTCAATATGTATAAAATAACTGAATGTGAACATGACCTAAAGGAGATTAGACTACACATAATACATTGTGGTGCACTGTGGTATTAACTTAAAAATATAGAACCTTGGGTTTTGTGGAAGGAAATATAAGTTGGGATGTAAAATGAAGCAAAGGAAATGCCTTTGGAAATATGAGTTGCTATAAAATGAAAGCAGTGTCTAATCAAATAAGAGCCTTCTATTGATATCTGAGTATCTTGGCTGTCTTATCAGGAAAAAAATGTGGGTCAGGGAATTATACTAAAGCAGATGTCTCTCAGATGGACAAGCTTTGAAAGAATTAAAAACAGTTTCCTCCTCTTTTCTAGTGGCTCTCAGTGGGCGTCTTTTAAAAAAATGTTCTATTAGCCATTTCCCAGCTACATATCTACTTGAATTTCATTCTTGTCTGTGTTCTACTCATCCTATGTATCTAATGAACCCATGAAGATTGGTACCAGAACTAAGCATGCTAAAACTGCTGGAGCCTGAAGCAGATGGGACCCACCATTTATTCTGACTGCTGGCATTAGGGAATATCTTTTCAGTTTAATGATAAAGCCAGGTTGAAGGTGAAGAAGAGATAAGTTTTGCTTCCAAAAGGAATTGAGTATTGAAATAGTAAAGTTGGAATAAAAGTTTTCCAATTTTCAGAACAATGCACATGGATCTTCCCAGGTATGATGAGAAGGGAGATGGGGGAGAATGCCAAAGCAATATGAGAGAGCGGGATTCAGGGTTTCAGGAAACCTGGAATCTTCTACTATTGTGTCTTAACAAATCTAGGACCTTGGCAAGTGGCTGATACCTCTGAGCCTCAATTTTCCCATTGGCAAAATAATAATAATCATAGTAATAAACACTTCAGAGGTGAAATGGGCAAGTGCACACACTCCAGAGAAAGATCACCAGGGTTCAAATTATGGCTCTGCAGTTATTACCTGTAACACTTTTATTCCTCAGTTTTTTTTTTTCCTGATTTTACATCTAGCTGAAGCTTGAACTATATTGCTGGTTTCAGAATGTCCCATTTTACTTTTTAAAAAAATCAATACTTTAATGTTTATTTGGGGACGAGTAGGTTAGGGAGGGGAGAAAGGGGAGGGGGTGGGAGAGGAGGGGGGAAGCTAAATATAAGGTGATGGAAAGAGAAGTCACATTAGGTGGTGAACTGATTATACAACAAGTTGACAATGCACTGTAGAATTGTATGCCTGAAACCTATGTAATCCTTGCTAACAGATGTCACCCCAATAAGTCTAACAATAAAAATAAATTTAAAAAATAAATTATTTTTTAGAGAAGTTTTAGGGTCACAGGAAAATTGAGCAAAAAGTACAGAGAGTTCCCATATACCAGCTGACCCCAGTCATGTTCAGCCTCTCTCACTATCAACATCCCCACCAGAGTGGGACATTTGTTACAATAGATGAACCTACATTGGCATATCATAATCACTCAAAAACCACAGTTAACATATAGGTTCGTTTTTGTGTTGTACATTCTGTGGGTTTGGACAAATATATAATGACATGTATTCATCTTTATAGTATTATACAGAATAGTTTAACTGCCTTAAAAGTCCTTTGTGCTCCACCCATTCATCCCTTCCACACCCTAATCTCTGTCGACCACTGATCTTTTCACTATCTACATAGTTTTGCCTTTTCCAGAATGTCATATTTTTGGAATCCTGCAGTATGTAGCCTTTTCAGATTGGTTTTTGTCACTTAGTAACATGCATTTAAGTTTCCTCCATGCTTTTTCATGGCTTGATAGTTCGTTTCTTCTTTAGCACTGAATAATATTCCATAGTCTGGCTATAGCACAGTTTACAAGTATTTATCCATTCACCTTCTGAAGGACATTTTGGTTGCTTCTAAGTTTCAGCAATTATGAATAAGATTGCTACAAACATCAATGTGCAGGTTTTTCTGTGGATATTAAGTTTCCAGTTCATTTGGGTAAATACTAAGGAGTATGCTTGCTGGATTGTATGCTAAGAGAATTGATAGATTTTTTAAAAATAGCTTTATTGAATATGAGTTTTGGCAGATTATGTCTTTCAAGGAATTGGTCCATTTCATTAGGTGATCAGATTTGTAGGCATAGAGTTGTCTATAATATTCCTTTATCTTCCTTTTAATGTCCATGAGTTCTTTAATGATGTCCTCTCTTTCATTTCTGATACTGGTAATTTGTGTCTACACCCATCCCTTTTTTTTATGTTAGCCTGGCTATCGATTTTATTGATCTTTTCAAGGAAACAGCTTTTGGTTTTGTTGATTTTCTCTATTGATTTCTTGTTTTCAATTTCATTGATATCTGCTTGAATTTTTATTATTTCTTATCTTCTACTTACTTTGGATTAACTTGTTCTTCTTTTACTAGTCTCCTAAAGTGGAAGCTTACATTATTGATTTTGTTTTATTTTATTATTGTTAAATTTATTGGGGTGACATTGGTTAGCAAAAATTACATAGGTTCCAGGTGTACAATTCTACAGTGCATCGTCTATGTCTTGTGTTATGTGTTCACCACCCAGAGTCAGTTCTCTTTCCATCACTATATATTTGATATTTTATTTATTTAGCTTTAAGATTTTTTTTTTGTTAAATTTATTAGGGTGACATTTGTTAGTAAGAATTACATAGGTTCCAGGTGTACAATTGTACAGTATATGTGTTTCATTCATGCTTAGTGAAGTAAGCCAGACAAAAACCAAAACAAAATAAAAAAAACAACCAACAACAACCGCCACCAAGAACCATATGACTTCACTCATATGTGAAACATAAAACAGAAAGAAACAAAAGAAATAAAAACTCATGGACACAGTCAATAGTTCAGTAGTTACCTGAGGGTAAGGGGGAAAGGGGTTGGGAAAGGAGGAAGCGGGAATCAAATACAGGGTGATGGAAAGAGAACTGACTCTGGGTGATGAACACATAATGCAACACATAGATGATGCACTGCAGAATTATACACCTGCAACCTATGCAATTTTTGCTAACCAATGTAATCCTAATAAATTTAATAATTAAACATATTTTAAAATTTCTCTTGATATTTCTTCTTTGACTCATGTGTTAATTAGAAGTGTAATGTTAATATCCAAGTATTTTGGGATTTTCCAACTATGGTTTTGTTATTGATTTCTACTTTAATTCTGTTGTAGTCTGATAGCTCACATTGTATGATTTTTATTCTTGGTGAATGTTCCATGTGCGCTGGAGAAGGATGTATATTCTGGTATTGTTGGATGGCCTCACCTATAGATGCCAATTAAATCCTGTTGATTGGTGATGCTGTTGAGTTCAACTATGTCCTTGCTGATTTTCTGCCTGTTGGATCTGTCTGTTTTCTGACAGAGAGATGTTGAAGTCTACCTATAATAGTGGATTAATCTGTTTCCCCTTGAAGTTCTATTTTTGCCTCACATGTTTGTACTCATATGACATGCCTAGGTGTAGTTTTTGTTTTTGTTTTTTGTTTATTTGTTTGTCTTGGTACAGTTATCCCACTTGGTGTACACTGAGCTGTCTGGATCTGTAGTTGGGTAAACCCTTGGCTTCTCCTGCCATGACATGAGACTAACCCACCTGCTTCTCTCATGGAATTTTAAGGATTGAATAAGCTATTGGATGTAAAACATTTTGCAAAATGCTTTGTAAGTGGTACTGGCACATTGTGGGTGCTCAAAAAAGTTGGATAATAAAATAATTGTAATTTAAAAATCTTCTTTAGTAGCTACATTATTAGAAGGAGTCATAAAATGTCTTGATGTAGAGGCCCTCAAGCAGTCCAGCTAGGAGGGCCTATGGTAAGAGTGTTGATGTGGGGCTTGGCTGGAAGAGGTCACACTACCTTACACAGAACCCAGGTCCTGGGCTGAACAGAAGCTCTCCTGGGCCAGAAGCTGAGATGATTCTGGTATACAGAGGTTTTATTTCTAATGCTGGCAATCTTAAGAGAATTGGAACACTCTTGGTCATTGTGGCAGGGCTCTTATTTATGACCAGTCTCATTAAGAGGAAGGATTAAGTTGAAGGGAGTATTCCGCACATGGTTGGTCCTGATTAGAGAGGAAGCAGATGGCTTTAAGCCAGATATCAGTCATGCCAGATAATGTTAGGGCTGCCTGCTTTCTTAGCTTCTTAGAGTGAAAGGGCTGCCACAGTGATGCGACTTGAATATGACATTTCTTAAAGCAGGGTAAAGGGATATATGCTTGTTAGAATCAGAGGTGACAGCTGCTCTTGGGGCTAGACCTATGGGGCACAGTGAAGGGAGCAAAATTCCTGTGTCTCAAATTTGTCCTCCCCTCCCCTCCCCTTCCCTCCCCCTCTGTGTGTGTGTGTGTGTGTGTGTGTGTGTGTGTGTGTGTTTGTGCGCACATGCATGTGCACGCACACAAGCACCATTCTTTTACTGCTACTTCAATCTCCTCCGAAGAAACACAGATTAAAAATAGTAATTCTACTCCCTTTCTTTGACTGCCCAAGTAGCCCTACTTGCAAAATGCAAATTATCATCTCAAAGCCCCTTGATAGCCTCATCCAAGTATCGTTCCTCATCATATATCACATTCTACAGTGCTCCCTTCCATGAATATGCATGGATAGAGGGCATATTGAATGCCTGACACTGTGTTATGATCTAAGTATACAATGAAGAAATGATATAAAATCTTGGCCCTCAGAGGGTTGAGAGTGCTGAAGGGGATAAGGATATTTAAACACATCAGTATAACACTATGTAATGGGCTATGAGAGATGTGTCTTAGTTTGGGTTTCTCCCAAAGCTGTGCAACAAGGATTTGAGTGCAAGTAGTTTATTTTGGAAGTGATCCCAAGAGACACTGGTAGAAAGATCAAGGAACTGAGGCAGGGAATGCAAGAAAGCCAATCAAAGGTACATTTTTAATCTTGTTATTGTCATCAACAACTGGAGTGTATCTCAGTTTCCTCTGTCTACCTTTGGAGTCCTCTGATACATGTTTCAGCCATTTCACCTCCAATCCCTGGTTTACCTCTGCTAAAATCACTGTGGTGCTTTGTCTTGTTGCCTTGACCCTGACCCAGGGAGGCACAGTCGATGGAGTATCTGGTGAGTGGGCTTAACTTGGAGACCATGAGTTTTCACTCTACACACTTGTTTGATTTTCCCCAAAGATTTCAACAGCCAGGATGTAGGCATTAAGAAGGCAGATGGTTGGCTGATTGGAGCTTGGAAGTTTAAAGTAGAAGATGTTCAAGAGGGCAATAAGCCTCAGAGGTGGATGGACTAGATCACAGTAGAAGCAGTGGCCACAACAATAATAGGTACACTTATAATTTCATGTTTGCCATGTATCAGGCACTGTTTTAAGTGCTTTACATGTACTATTAATTAACTGAATCCTCATGGCAGCCCTAGTAGATTGGTGTGTATTATTAATCTCCATTAAACAAGGCACCAACAGGCTAAGTAATGTGCCTGAGGTCAAATAGCTAGTAAGAGGTAATGTTGATATTTGAACCTGGGCAATCTGCCCCCATGGTTGGGGCTCATCATCACTTAAATGGTGATTTTTCCCGCCTTCCAGTTCTATGATTCCATGGAAATAAGACTTAAGGTCTCCATGACAATCCGCCATTTGGCTGTAAGGTTTCTGTGATGATGACACAGTTCCAAGAAACCTTCACAGAAAGTCAGAAAAGCTGGGATTAATCTACAAAGATAAGACTGAAGAGAAAGCTGTAAGAGAAGGCATGGACTACTGAGGGTGCGGAGCTCCCCTTCTGCAACGAGACAGAGGAGCTGAGAGTTCATCATTCTCTGAAAGCCTAATTAGGTCATTGACAAGGACAGAATATTAAAAAAAATCCCCTCAGATAAAGACCCATGGGATTTAATTCCCTTATTCCTGCTCCTTAGTCTCAGATTAACTGAAGCCTTTCCCTACTTACAAAAATGATGTTGAAGAATGATTGATTGTCCTAATGAGGAAAGAGAACAGCTGCCTGAATAGCAGATGTAACTTTTATAATCATTTCCTCTTCATTGCTTTTCTCCCTAACAACCTGGCACTGATGATAGTACTTAAGAAGGAGGGTGTGTGATGGGCAGAGGCCTGTAATGATTAAGAAGCTTGGGCAAAGAGGAAATGGTTGGCCTGAGTCTTTTGTGATTGGCTGCCTTTCTAACAAAGCCCAAAGTTAGGGCTGTTCTTCAGGCTAGTTGAAGACAGCAGAAACAGGGTTTGTGGCAAGAGTAGGTCCCAGGATTGAAGGCCAGACCTGGTAGAAAAGCCACCCATAGCTACCACATGTACTTAAATGTGCTCTAGCTTCACTAATCCCTAGGGTGAACTGTCATGAAGGGAGCAATATCCTTACTAGGGGACATTTAATAGCAAGTCTGCAAAGACACTGAAATGTGATGACATAGGCAGCAGAGCATGGTAGTTAGGAGCATGGGCCCTAGTGGCAAAGTCTCTACCACTTTCCTGCTGTGTGACCATAGATAAGTTACTTAACCTCTCTGTGCCTTGGTTTCCAGCTGTGTGATCTTGAGCAACTTTCTTAACCTCTCTGTGTCTCAGTTTCCTAATCTGTAAAATATGGATGATAAGGAAACCTATTTTGTGGGGTTGTTGAGGGGAATAATTAAATGTTTGTAAAGCATTCAGAACAGTGCCTTGCATATAGCAAGTCTATCTATATGTTTCCTAAGTAGCATAAATGGCCTATCATTGGCAAAACTGTGAATTAGCCAAGTTTTTTCTGCCATCTGCAAAAGTGTGACTCAGCAAAGTTAGTCTTCTGTGCCCTCCAGGGTCCAGGACCTTTTTCTCTGTCTCCCTGAGTGGCATGGGGGCCCCCATCCCACTGTTCTATTATTCTATGTAAATATTTCACACAAATCTCAGGAGGGGTTAAAATCCTCAATTCACATTGAGATACTAGTGACTGATAAGCTTCATCATGTTCCTTCTCTCAGCCTTAAATCAAGGGGCTCATGTGGCATTTTAGACACTGGCCAAAAGTAGTGGACCTCTCGCTTCCACTTGATATACAGTTTGAAGACCAGTTTTGTGTGGACCCTCCTGGTGCCCCTTACCATAGGTCAGAAATACTGAGCTTACAGTTCCCCCAGATTCCTTATCACCACATCCTGTCCAGACATTCCCAAAATTGCACCCCAAGAACAGTTATCTCTTCGACCTATGGTTATAGCCATTGTTGGTTCTGGACATGTTGGGCCAGACTTGCTTGGTAATACTCTTGTCCAAATAACAGGGGAGCTGTCACAAATTTTGGTTTGTTTGGTCCCAGTATATACAATTATCCCTAATGTTAAAGAGCAAAATTTCTTTTAGTTTTCAAAGCATTTCTCTTCATTTCTTTTAACCCAATGATATCTCCATTTTGTAAGTTTGACTGCACATACTAGGGAACCTATCATAAAGTGGCTTCAAAAATATGGGAAAGTGATTGTCCCAAACGAAGGAAGAGCCCAGGGACGGGGCAGGGATAAACTGGTTCTGTCAGGACTCTGACTCACTTTCTCTTGAGATATCTCAGCTCTCCTCCTCTAGAGTGTGACTGAATTTTCAGGCTGGTAGAGGGCGCTGCGGCACACCTGGGGCTCAGATCCACTCCTTAAAACACCTGAGAAAGAGAGGAACCATCTTTTCTGGTGTCTCTCTTTGAGAAGCCCCCCAAAGTGTCCTCTTGTGCTGTATTGGACTAAATCTGGTCATACACCAACCCCTCAATAATCCTGGAGGCTGAAAAAATGCCATGTGCTAACTGGATTAGGCCTGGGATTCTAAGCCAATCCCTGTCAAAGAGCTATAATTTCATTTAGCCCAATTGGTCTCACCGGTGGTACTGGGGATGAGTCAGCTTCCTTTCACAGTGATGGTGGGGGGTGGGGGGAATGAGACACCTAAACAAAAGTTTGTGGTATTGTCAGGAAGTGGGCACTGCCAGGACGCTGGATAGGTAACTTGTCAGTCAGCCCCCACGATGGCTTCTACTGATTGTTGCCTCCTGGTATTTGTACTCCCCCACCTGCCCCCAACCCTCAATAATAAATATGGCTGACCAATGTTGCCAGCAGGATATTTCAGAAATGACAGTGTGTGGTTTCTGAGGCTAGGTCCTGAAAAGCATTGGGGCCTCTGCCTTGGATCACTTCCTCTTGGGGAAGATAGCTGCCATGCCATGAGGCCACCTCTGTAGCCCTGTGCAGGAGCCCACAGGGATAGGAGCTGAGGCATATGGACAGCAGCCTGCAACAATTTGCTGGCTGTAAATGTGAGCCATCTTTGAAGTGAATCCTGATCCAGCCCTAGTCAAGGCAACCTCTGAATGCAACCTCAAGAGAGACCCTGAGCCAGAACCACCCAGCTAAGCTGCACTCAAATTCCTAACGTTCAGAAAACCATGAGAGAGAATATATGATTCTTGTTTTAAGTCACTAAGCTTTGGAGTGATTTGTTGCATAGCATCATATGACCAAAATAATGACCTTCAATAAACACTGCACTGATGTGTGTGTGTGTGTGTGTGTGTGTTTAGAATCAAGGGGCTTCACTCCTCCTGTTCCTTTCTTTCTAAATAATTCAAAGTAAAATGGAAGCTTTCTAAAGAATCCCCTACCTTTATTTCCCATTACTTCCACTACTCATTGGGTGTGTACCTACCAACCAAATACATTTTTCTGAGGAATTTTACCTGAATTCTTCAAAAATTCTGAACTTTCAACTTGTGCCACAGACAGGACTCATATGGAAAGTGCTCAACTGGGAAGTTGCCTGAATAACACAGTGGGCAGATGACCAAGCCCATCCAGAGAGCTGATTTAGAGTCAGCCTTTAATGCATGCAGGCTCTACTAAGTTGGAAAACACACATTCAACTTTACATTTAATCAAGGTAGAATTTCTCTGTGGAAATATGGCAAAATTGTAACATTTTGTTTACTTTTTCCTGATAATAAAGGTAAAAATGATTTATTATAGAAAAATGAAATTTACACTTTCATATCCTGTTTTTTCCATTATATTCTGAGCATTTTCTCATGTAGTTAATTAAAAAACCTATTCTTTCATGGATGCTTAAGGTTTTATTAAATAAGTATGCCATCATTTATTTAGCCATTCTTCCAGATTATTCCTATTTTTATTTAATATTATAGACAAAGCTGGGGGCCATTCTTTGTATATTCATCATTACCCACTTTTATGATTTGCATCTTCTTAGTATAATTCCTAGAAGTAGAATTATGAGGTCAAGTTTATGGTGATTTTCTAACGCCATTGGTCTGTATTGTCAAATTGCCCTTTAGGAAGTCTTACCAATTTATAGTGTTTTAAGAAGGCTATGAAAATACTCATGTAACTCCACATTAATCAAAACATTACTATAATTTCTAAAGTATTATCAATTTTAAAGGTGAAAATAGTATATTGTTTTAATTTGCATTTATTTATTAGTTGGAAGTTGAATATTCTCTTACACATTTATTGACCATTTGTATTTCTTTTTTTGTGAAGTGTTTATCACAACCTTCACCTATTTTTCCATTAGATTTTCATCTTCACATTAGGCGGTGAACTTATTATGCATCAAGTTGACAATGCACTGTGGAATTGTATGCCTGAAACCTATGTAATCCTTGCTAACAGATGTCACCCCAATAAGTCTAACAATAAAAATGAATTAAAAAAAAAAAAAATAAAAGAATCTGATTTTTAAATCAGACATTAGTGTTTATATATATATCAATTAACAAAATAATTTATTCTCATTACTTTAAAATTATGTATTATAAGTAATTATTATTTCAAAAAACTATATCAGCAAAATGACAAAGTCCTTCAACAATCACCAGTTCTGCAGAGTCTCCCTGAGGTTCCAGTGTCTCAACTAGACATCTAAGAATCCCCATAGTCTGATTCTGATCATGCTGACCAATACATTTTTCCATAAGGCAGGAGCCAGAAGAAATTTTCCATTTTGATTGCTTTTCATAGAAGTTGAAGAATGAGATTAAGGGACTCATTCAGTCATATGCAGATAATAAACCAAGTCAACTAAATGACAGATGTTAGAGGGAAGCCAAACACCCAGATGTTTAATCATTCCCATTAATTAGAATAAAATTCCTGTGGAATGTGGAGGGTCAGAGGTCACTGGATTAAATTGATCCATGGGTTAGACTACTTATGAGAATTTGAAGTTCCTGCCTTTAAAAATGCAAACTGCATTGCACTATTTACATATTTTATGTGGGAAGTGGCAGGTTTTAATTTTTAGCTGCACACCACCTTCTGAATTGTTCCCTGCACAAAGTAGAAACTTAGAGAAAATTACATGGAGAAAAAACAATAATAAACTGGGGACTGAAATAAGTTTAAAGTTCAAACAAAGTGCATTCCATTCCTGGCACAGTCTGTAACCCATGCACATTTGATCAGGGAAACTGTATGGTTTTTTGAGTCTGAATAAACTCAAAGCAAGGAAAATTTATTCTAGAAGAAAAAAATGGATAGACTTGCGATATGCACAAAGAGATAGCTCTAGGGCTTTAAGAATTTCCATCTGATGTAAAATTCTTTAAGAAAAAAGGGATGAGTTTTATGCTTTGGCTTTTCTTGGTTTTGTGCTTTGGAATAGAACCTACCTTTTATTTAAATCATGTGAAGGAATGTTAAATGACAAATGACAGATATATTTATATCTTTAGCCATATACACATTAAAAAAGCCTGGAAGGAAGGATATCCTTTGTCCTTTTTATTGGTCAAATTCCTCTGTGTGCAGCTTCATAAACTGAGGTGCTTGACTTCGAGCTGAGGACGTACTGTTGCAAAATCTATCTCATCACTTTAGAGAATACTTTTTTTAGGCCACATTTGTAGACATTTGTCTTCTGCTTCCAATAGGCTCTTGGCCCTCTATCTCCAGATACTATATTAGTCAAGAGAGGAGAGGCTATTATTGCAGTAACAGAACTGCCTTTCTGGGCAAGGTGCAAACTGCCCTTCTTTCTTTTTTTTTTTATTGGGGTGACATCTGTTAGCAAGGATTACATAGGTTTCAGGCATACAATTCTACAGTGCATTGTCAACTTGTTGTATAATAAGTTCACCACCTAATGTGACTTCTCTTTCCATCACCTTATATTTAGCTTCCCCCCTCCTCTCCCACCCCCTCCCCTTTTGCCCTTCTTTCTGTCAACAGGTTTTCCTCTCAACTAGTCCTACTTTCGCCTTCAAAATGATGTTTCACCACCTGACCCCCACTACCCCCACTTCAGCCTTCAAGGTCTTATTTTGGACAGTAGAATCTTAACATCCTCTCTGCATTCCACCTTCAGTAACCCTCAAGGCAATATGGATGTCCCTGATTGCCCAAACAAGAGTCATCTACCAGGAAGCACAGGAAAGAAAAACCCTAAGGTGAACATTTTCAGCAATTACTCCTATAACATGCTGTCTCCATTCCTGGTCTTCACTTGTCATTTTGTGATGGGCTCTTGAGTGCATAGCAACCAGGCTCAGCCCTGTGCCCACCTGGGCATGTGAGCAGTATGTGAGCAGATGTGTACAAGCCTGGAGAGTTGTTAAGACTCTCACTAGGTGCTCCCTTTCTGATCGAGGGCTCATTCACAAGAAGCTCAGGTATACTCTCAGAGGTAGAAGAGCTACTTTATTCCAAAGTTTGCAAAAAAAAAAAAAAGAAAACATCTAACCTGCATATTATTGGTGGTGCCACTCCATTTACAACTATTGGAATGTATTGGGTTTTTAAAAATAATGTAAACATTTTATATGTAGTCAAGAAACTAATATTAAATCTTTATACGGATCAGCTTAAAAATCACTGCTTTATTAATTAGCTGATAGGACACCATGTAAAATCCTGACAGTGTGAACCTATGGTGGGGAAGCTTTGATGGAATAGGGAAGGACTAGCAAAGGAGTTAAAAAGTTCTTGGTTATGGAAAGTTCCATTTCTCTTTGAGGAATGGAAGACATATCCTATCAGACAAAGAACACCCATTTAACAGCTAGTAATATTTTCTTCCCAGAAAGTACAGAGCTCCTTCAGTAATCACAGTAATATGTTAACAAGCAATTGTTCTTTGGTCAAATTTCCTTTTACAAATGTTGCCTTGGCTGTAGGTGACACAAGAAGGTACCCAGACTTCTTAGCACTGTGTACTAGAGTTTGGTACAAGGAGAGGAGGAATAGGGAAATGCAGGGAGGAGAGAATGAAGGGAAGCGGGAGAAGGAAGCATGACAAAAGCCTTGAGGCATTCTCATGACTATACCTAAAGAGGGCCTGGACCCAAACATAGATATAGAACCTCACTCCCAGGGTCCTGGTCACTGAGATCAGAGAAGGCCCCAGCTGCAACCATGAGCTTTTGTATCACTGGGTCAGGACTAACTTTCTGGAGAGAAACCAGAATGGCCAAGTATGGTTTTGAAGGCCAGGAAGCTGCAAGCTGCAAGCCATGGCCAAAGGGGAAAGCTCTTCACCTCAGAGGAGAAAGGAAGGAAATGAGTACTCATCTGCTATAGATTGAGTGTGTCCCCTGCAATTCATTTGTTGAAATTCTGACCCCCAGGGTGATGGTATTAGGAGGTGAGGCCTTTGGGAAAAGATTAGGTCATGAGTGTGAAGTCCTTATAATGGGGTTAGTGCCTTTATAAAGGAGGCTCCAGAGAGCTTTCTTCCCCATTCAGTCATGTGAGGATACAGAAAAAAAAAAAGGCTTTCTATGAACCAGGAAGCAGGTTCTCATCAAACACTGAATCTACCAGCATCTTGATCTTGGACCTCCCAACCTCCGAAACTATGAGAAATAAGTTTCTGTAGTTTATAAGCCACTCAGTCTCTGGTATTTTGTATAGCAGCCCAAATAGGCTAAGGTAACATTCTAGAGGAAAGAGTCTGGGTCTTTGTCTCCTGTCCCATCTATACCTCTGATACTAGAGGAAATGAGGGTATGGTGTAACACTGAGATGGTTGGACATGGCCTCCCACTGACAAAAATGGTATTGAATTTTCAATTTCAGAGTTCTGCTGGATTGATTCCTAGAGCCTCCTTTTGACACTCAAATCTTTTGAAGAGGCAGCTCAGCACCAACACCCTCACATGCATCCCTAGAATGCGTATGGTCCTTGGCAAGTGAGAGTTCCATTCCCAGCCATTTGATGAGGTTTTTGCTTTCACACAGCCCTTCCTGCACCTCCCCAGACAGTCGCGCTCAGTAAGCAGAAAGGGGGCTCTGCAGTGAAGAGTTCTGACAAATGCATGTACATGAATGCAGATGCATCATGGGTGATGGGAAAGGAAGAAAGAGGAACAAGTGTACTAGCTGGGACAACTGGACCATGAAAGAGGGGATGGGGACATGTGTGAATGTGCGTGTGTGTGCGTGCACATGTGATTGTGTGCATGCGTGCATGAGCGCATGTGTGTATGATGAGGAAGAGGACAGGGCGTTAAGGGTGAAGAATGCATGAGTGGTAGAGTTACATGAAGCAGAGTTCTGTCCTTGCTTGGACTTCGTTCTGTGTGGGTGGCTAGAGGTAGTCAGGAGGTGGGAGACATGAGAGTGGCTCAATATAGGCTGCTAGAAGAGAAGCAGAGGGAAGGTGGCCAAGACTTGGGGATAAGGTAGTGGTTGGTCTATGGATGGAGATCTGTAGAGTGGAGATTGTTGGTACTTGCTTCCTTGATTTCAGAAACTACTCAGGGTACAGGCTGTACTTTGGGAGCATTATTTTCCTTCTTTCCTGCTTCATGGCCCTCACTGATTGTTTGACCACAATTTTTACCTGCTAAGACTGGCTCTGGGAGGGAGAAGGGATCCCTGGAAGTACAATTTGCTCAATCCAGGCTGTGTAGGAACTCTGTGGGGGCTGGGGCTGAGGGCTGCCCAGCCAAGCAGCAGAAACCAAATAGGACTTGGTTTCTTTGTGACTATTTTCTCCAGACTATAAAAGGAACTATTTCTTGCATGTTTTTGTTCACTATTCTCACCTGTGTATTCTTCAGTGTAAGCAATAGAATCAATTTGTCAAGTTAAAAAAATTGCAGTGGGATTTTGATTGTAATTGTGTTACTGTTTTTCATTAAAGTGAAATTTGACACTAAATAATAAAGAACCAGTCAGAAAGGACTTTTCTTTTGCTCATTCATTCATTCATTTACCTAATAGTATATAGTGAGCATTTAGGAAAGTGCTAGGAAAATAGCTCCATTGTCTAGGGACACTGAGGCACTTAAGGCAAAGGGAAGGGGAGGGACAGTTCTTGTATTTGCATGACCCACCTTCCTTGCCTCACTATAATCTCAGCCCTGGTGGGTCCTGTTATCATTTAAAATTTTCATATCATCTTAGTCATGTGTTTTTGCATTAATTTTAAATAGAAATATATTGCATTAAAATATTTACCTTGATCACTAAGTTTTCTGGTATTTTGTTAAAATTGGCAGCCAAGGAGAGTGCCTCAGTTTCCTTCCCCTGTCCCCAGCTGGTGGAGGGATTAGCAGCAAGCCATCAAGAGGAGAGAGGGAACAGGATCATAGACTTCTCAGAGAGGAGGCTTACTGAGGTCCTGGAGCTCAACTTCTAAATGGAATCACACCTTGTCTCTTAACTACAATGCAGTGTAGAAATACACATTCTCTGAATGGCTACCTCAACCTCAAGTGTGGCAGGTGGGTCACAGTTGAAAGTGAGAAGGTCACAGCATGAACATTACCATCTAAAAGCAGTGTCTGCAAGGGAGCCACCAACCATGTGTGACTCTTGAAACATGGTCAAGTCCAAATTGTGATGTGCTATAAGTGTAAACTTCACACTGGATTCTGAAGACTTAGTATATAGATATAAAAAAGATCATATATCTTATTCAGAATTTGTTTTATATTGATTATCTGTTGAAATATATTTGGATACATTAGATTGAATAAAATACATTATTAAAATGAATTTCATTCGTTTCTTTTGTCTTTTTTTTATGTGGCTTGTGTTTGTGGCTCATACTGTTTCTATTGGACAGCTCTAGTTTAGGTAAAGCAGGGATGCGTCCTTGAACTCATCAGGGGTTCTAACGACACAGCCCCTGGGGATGTCATCATCCACTGAGGCTCTTCCTCTAAACTCTGATGTCTAGCTGGGTGCTCAGCATATAGCCTGTATTAAGATGCCACCAACTAGGCAGAGCTCACAGATAGTCAGGGATGGGATCTGGCATTATGGCGGTGGGGGAGGGCACTGGAGAGTGACCTGTGAAGAAGTGCAGTGGAGATCTTTTTTGACCTATCACCTCTAAACACTTTTCTTACATTTGGAGAATGCCCTACAATGGAAGAAAGATTCTTACTCTCCCAAACTCCTTTGCAGCTAGAGATCAAGGTTCAGTCACTCAAATACCTATAGGTCAGCATTTGATGTGGAAGTACCCAGTGTTACTGCATGGAACCCACAAGGGTGAAAGTAGCAGCACCAGCTTCCAGAAGCAGCAAGGCACAAGTTCAGCATTAATGTCAACTGTTGTGATAATGCCCAGGAGGCAGCTGGGACATCTCCATTAGATCAGTCCTTTGTGAAATGAGTGGCATTGTTCTTCACTGCATAGCCTATAAACTGGTTCTCTGGCCATTCAGAGATCTATTGTCTTCAATTTTTTTCCTTGACAGAATGGATCCTGTTGTCTGCAACTAAAATACTGGCCGGTATAGAGGGGTTTCTCTACATGCTGTATGGTAGTCCCCAAATACCCAAATGGTGCTTCAGGAAGCCAACTCTTGCTTGAAGACCCACTTTGTGCTCAGCAGTGATAGCAGCTGAGTAATTCAGGAAAATATGAGCCTTGTTGGCCTTGTTCCACCTAGGTAATGCGGGGTAATTGGCATCCTGGTGCCAAGGTCTTCCCCAGGTTAGAGGCCAACAGGTTCTGATTTCTATTCAGCTTAGAGCTACATCAAAGCCTTCCATTTGAATTATCTAATATATATAATTATCTGCCTGCTCTCTTCCCTAGAATCTGTTCTCAAATATTGAGACTAAGGCTGTTCTGGGGACACACACACATATACACACAGAGTCAGAAAATCCCAGTTATACCACAGCCTCTAAGTTTATGAGTCTACTTCCTGCCCTCAGGAAATAAAATGATGGAGAGTGCATGTTTGTAAAACAGAGGACACATTTTTAAATCATACACTACAATTTTGAAAACATCAGCTCTAGTGTTTGTGTTCCCCCAAGAGTAGACTCAGAGATTAGGATTTAGGTGCAAGTGATTGATTTGGAAAGTGATCCCAGGAAGCACCAGGAGGAAGCAAGAAAAAGAGGGTGTGTTGATGAGCAGGTTACTGTTGTTGGCAAATGGGCTCAGTCCTGAGGAGTGTTTTCTCAAAGATTGTACAAATCATAACTCAGAACTGTCCCAGCAAGAAGGCAAGGATGTTGGGGTATTTGTCCACCAACTCCCAGCCCTCATTGTTTGAGAGTTACTCCTGGGGGTGTTAGCTTTCCAGTACTTCTGGTAGCCCTGTATGGACAGAGAATGCCACTTTGGCCAGATAAAGTCCTCAGGGAGAGAGACCCAACTGCTTGAGGCTGGAATCCGCCAGTGTGTATAGGCCATGTTCACCAAAGCTGTGGGTGACCTTCAGATAGGCCTATGGGATATTGGCAGGGCACCAATAGCTACATTGGTAGGCTACATTCAGTTAATAAAAATGTCCCATGAATCCATTTTTGCATTCAGCATACATTTATAGAGCACCCAGTATGTTCCCAGCATACACATTTTTGTGTGATGATATAGCAGTGAAGAAAACAGATGCAAAGTCTTCCTTTAATAGCTTATTTTAGTAACTGTTCTCAGGAGTATTAAGTCTGAGCAATCCAAATGCTTAACAAATTTTCAGTTATACATATAAATTTAATACTATCATGTCTTTGATATTGTACTAATGAAATAAAATACGGCACTGTTTTTGTTCTCTCTCTCTCTTTTTTTGCTTTTTGGTATGTGGGTAGCTCCCTAGCTGGGAATCGAACCCAGGCCACAGCACTGACAGCGCCAGCGCCGAAGCCTTAAGCCACTACACCACCAGGGAACTCCCTGTTCTCTCTTTTATAGTAGAAAAAAAAGCAAACCCAGTTTCAAAGAATGTTAGTGCTTGAAGTGTTCCTAAAGATAACTGACCCAAGGCATGTGAAGGTGAATGAACTTTCCCAAAGATATACATAACAAAACCAGGACTAAAGCCTCAGGCTTCTTCATATAGTTCCACAATAGCACCACAATGCCCAAGATGGGCTGTTTCTCTTTTAAAGCAAAAACCAAAAAGTGTTTTGAATGCACTCTTACACAATGTGATAAGAATGTAAATTGCTGCACACTTTCTGTGAAACAATTGGCAATAAGCATGGACACCTTTAGAAGTAAATATTCCCATTGACATAGTAATTTGGCTTGTAGGGATTTAGTCTAAGAAAATAATCAGAAAATTGGAAAAGATTTATATGCAAAAATACTAATGTAGTCAGCAAAAACCATATTTTTAAGGAATATTTAGTAATAAGGGGAAATATAACACAATATTTAGTAAAGAGATGAAGATGTACAACTTCATATACTGAATGGCCTCATTTTTTCAGAAAGATCCACACAGAGAAGAAAATACAGCAAAGCAGCAGTTATAGCTGGGTCGTGGGACTGTGTGGAATATATATATATATATATATATATATATATATATATATATATATAAAATTATATATTCTATAATGTACATGTGTTACTTTTATAACTAGAGAAAAAATTCTAAAAATTATTTTATCTAAATTTTTGCCTCTAAGCATTTTGATAAGGGCTCGGGAAATATCCAGCAGATTTTTGTGTATACCTTATTCTTGAAAAGAAATCATTACTATTTAAAACTAGGCTCCCAGTGTTTGGGAGCCTTCCAGCCAATGTGACTGTGGAGAGGACATATTTTGAAATGCCTTCCCTCATGGATTTGCAGCTTTGTCCCCCTTCACTGGAGCAATTCCCTTCTCCCTGTGGGAATCCCATGGACATGGGTCCCTTGTTTGCCTCCTGCTTGTATATTCTGCTTTGTGGCTTCTATTCCTTTGTTTCCTTCCTCCCCATCAGCTTTTCTCTTCATTGTGTTTCTTTCAATTCTTCTTATGGAAGCAGAATCCCATGCTGCTGTTTTTCAGCCTTTCTCCCCACTCAGTTTCAGCAGCAAAGTTTGAATGGGGACCTCATTTCATCTTACCTGCTGTGTCTTGCTTTAATAACTGCCTTTGGGATTGGATACTTACCACGAAGATGAAAGAAAATGAGCCGCCTATTTAAGATATCACCTTTGGACTTTTCATAGACACCAACTTTGCCAAACACCACAGGAGCCCATGCCCCCTCTGGTAACACTTCCTGAAATGCATGCTCTATTCCCAAGCAACTGAAGAACACAGGCCCCCTTCTTTCCCCCAGACAAGGCTATTGTTTTTATCCCCCAGGTTGCTACCATGTGGGAATGTCATGGTGTGAGAAAATATTAACACCCAAAATGCAGATTGCACTTGCTTTCCATCAACTATGAAGGGACCATTAATCATTCTCAACCCTCCCATCTTTCCCCTGTCTTTATTACAGAGAGGCTGTTTTTGTAATTTCTGAGGGGTATCTATGGGTGGTGACTAACCTTTGGCATTATCCATGTGGTCTGACAAGAATGGTCTAGAGTTTCCTAGCATCAGCCTGGTAAATTCAAGAGCATCAGAGCAGGCCCCATGGCAAGATGCAGTCAAGCAGAAGGAAGTGAAGATTTTGGAATCAGAGCAGCCTGTGGTTGGCTCCTTTAAGCCTGGTGGTGATGCATTCTTGCTTCTTTGTTGACTGAAGCTCTGAACACATTTGCCTTTTGTGTCGCTGACACAACTGAGTAAAGAATGCTGTCTTGGTAACATTCATTAGAAAACCTCTACTCACAGGGGTACATTAACTGTCATTCTTCTTGGAAAACCTGCTCTACTTATTTGGATGCTGCTGTAGTATACGCCCAGGAGAGATACCATGCTGTATCTATTGGAGTTCAGAGCTGGAAACAAACCTCTTTAGGTATTTAAATAGAAATTTAGAGAGTTTAGAATCAGATGCATACTATATCATTGGAAGGGCTGGATGATCAGGAATGACTGCCAGTACATCACAGACCTGACTGACCCAGAGAAATCTTACATCTGTCGCAATTAGGAAGGCGGGGAATCAGAGTCTGCCACTGGAATACATCATCCAGGGACCAGAAATTCATCATAGTGCACTTCTTGATATCCCACTGGTGCAAATTAAACATTAAAAATCTACTTCAGACACACCCCACATCTTTGCTCAAAAGCAGGAAAGCAACAAAAAGATGGTCTCTGCCTCGTGTATGCTTTTGCATTGGTGAAACCTGTTTATGTATGGAAGCCTAGCTGCAAGGGAGTCTGAGAAATATAGTATTTAGCCTTTCAGATTTATTATTATAGTAATATACAACGGAAAGAGGTGGGAATGGATGCCAAATGCACTGACACTGGCCTTAGAGCATGCAAGGGGCCCAGGTGCAACTGGCTGAGTTCCAACAGGATCTAAGGCAAAAAAATGTGGTAAACACAAAATATGGTGTAGTCCCTTCAGGGAAGAGAGAATGTAGTATCTATCATAGAACCATCCATGGTCTGATTTTTTTTTTTTTTTTTTTTTTTTAGCAACAGGTAAGGAGATAAGGAGACTGTACCCTGGCTGGGGAAGTGGCTTGACTTTTGGCTTAAGGGAATTGCTGATTTTCAGTATTAGGTGCACAGAGCCTACTTACCTTGGATTTCAGTTAGATAAGATGTGGAAGGGATCAGAAACAAAGATACAGTCCTTAAAAACAGCTGGCGAAGTGGTCAGGTCTCTATCAGCTAGCTTCCCTAGCATGAAAAGAGCTGTGCAGTGGGGTTTGGGGAAAGGCATAGAAAGAATCACCAAGTCATGCCAAGACCCAGGCAGAATGAAGCCAGATGATTAGATGGGCTCTCTGGGCACAAGTTGGCAGATGGTGGACTGTGGGAGATTGGCCTATTAGCCTCGGTTTTACAACCCTCCCTATATGCCCTTTGCCATGTAACTTTGTATCTTCTCTTATAAAAGGCAAAACTGGCTTCTCTACCTACCCTTTGATTTTGGGCTTGGCCTTGAGACTTTGGATAGCAGAATGGGAGAAGTAGCATAACTCCAGTTTCAAGCCAAGACCTTAAGAGATACCACATGTTTCTATTTTCCCTTTCTCATGCTTTTGCCATCTTCATTAGAAGAGCTGCTCCTGGGTAGTTACTGCCCACTCAGTGTAGGCCCAAGAATTAACCCATGTGGAAGACACTAGAGCCCAACCCACTGCAAGGAACCAGTCCTAGCTGGATGTAAAGTTAAAAAGAGGGCCTCCTTTCTGAACTCAAGCTAATTCACTGGAGACTCAGGCAACTTACTGGTGTGTGAGAAATAAATGTGTATTTTGAACGCTAAAATTTTTGTGCTTGTTGTTATGTATCAATGGCTGACCAATACAGGGCAAGTCACTAAGTACCATGGGGTTTATCATTCCAGGTAGTTCAGTGAAGAGTATCAGGAGAATATCTATAAGTCCCAGACTGGCATGTGTAAGTTCTGAGGAATGGTGGAATAACCCAATATGTCTGGGTGACCTTTGGAGACAATTGGGACAGAGTCACAAGAGGGCAATGACTGACACACAAATCAGCCAATCTTCTCCAGGTGAGTTTCCCTAAATGGCCAAGCCCACAGAGATCTCTCCCTCTTCTACTCCCCTTGCTTAATTGCCTGTATCTCCTTTAGCCCTGATTATATGCCACTACATTTACACTACATTATTTTTATCTAACTATATTCTATATTTTGTCTCTGTGGATGTAATGAGGGATTTGGTCAAACATCTTGTTGAGATCCACATGAATTATGTTTAAAACAGTGGTTTTTGAGATTTAGTTACTTGTGGACCATCTTCATGATGGTTGTCCATTTCCAAGTACAAGTAAGTAACAGGTTCTACAGGTGAGGAGTTGTAGGCAGCAGCCTGAGGTTGTGACTTGTAAAGGACTGTAGGATGGTGAAAGAAAAGAGAAGAGAAGAGTCTTGGAAGGATCTATAGAGGGGAGGCTGGAGGAGGTAGAAGGTTGGGCTGGAATTAAAGTACAGTGGTGAGGGAGTTCCCTGATGGTGTTGTGGCTTAAGGCTTCGGCGTTGGCGCTGTCAGCGCTACAGCCTGGGTTCGATCCCCAGTCAGGGAGCTACCCACATACCAAAAAGCAAAAAAAAAAAAAAAAAAAAAAGTACAGTGGTGATTAAAGAAGAGTACTGAGAAGAATGCCAGTGGAAAGCAGCATGAAGGACCAGGAGAGGGTATTGGAAGGGATAGGAATAGGAAGCTGTTGGGGAGAGATACAGAGTGAGTGCTGAGGAGTTTCACAGTAGGCCAAGGTGAAGGGCAGGAGTGGAGAAGCAGGCAGGAGCAAAGGTTGGGCAAGCGAAGTCAATAAACCACCATTGTGGCACATAAAATCATCTTGTTTTCCATGAGAAGAGATGTCTATATACTACACTGCAGGAAACTTTGGTCTAAATCAAGCTTGTTCAATGCACAGCTCATGAGCTGCCTGTGGCCCAAGACAACTTTGAATGCAGCCTAATATAAAATTGTAAATTTTCTTAAAACATAAGATTCTTTTGAGACTTTTTTTTAGCTCCTCAGCTATTGTTAGTGTACTTTATGTGTGGCCCAAGACAATTCTTCTTCCAATGTAGCCCAGAGAAGACAAAAGATTGTACACCCCTGGTCTAAATCAATGGTCTTCCAAATCTTTTTTGCTTGCATATTTCTTAAAAGAATTTTGAAAAACTGTATTCTCCCTCACACTTTTCAAGTTGATATCTAAAATCCTTTCTAAGTTTGAATATTGTAATTTCAAAGGACATAATAGCCAGTATATTATAACTATGGATATTTAAAAATAAAACTCATATTAAACCTGGAATCTTATATCATTATGATATGACAGCCACCATCATCCATTTTAAAAGTAAAAGACAAGTTCTTTAACAGTCAGAAATTTTACATCATTCCTTTTACTCCTTGAAATTATATTTCCATTTCACTAACCCCACAGAATTTTATCCTGATGTAATGCATTTTTATGCACAACAGTCTTTTAATGATCACTCTATCATGTATCACAGCAACAGGACATATATACAAATTTATTTTAAAAATTTTCCTATAACTATAAATAATAAGTAATTATTAAATATGAGAGGTAATATTTTATTGTAAAATCATTTCTTAATGAGATGGATGGAATGGGGGAGGTATTGATCCCTCCACTAAAGGAACCAGCTTATACTGTTATCTTGAATTGTTCCTTCCTTTAGCATCTTGGTTTTCACAACACAGGCTTATTTCTCTTGCCTGTCTTTTCTGTTTGGCTGTGACTTCCATGAGGGCAGGCACTGGGTCTGACTTGTTGGCAACTCCATCCCAGAACTAGCATAGTACCTGGCAAATTAAAAACAAAACCAATATTAGAGGAAGGAAAAGGACCGAGCTGGCACTCTTCAGCTCCAAGGGCTGAGTTTGAAAAAGGTTTACCCATCTCCTCATTTCTAAATAGCCTTGGATGGCATTATTTTGTTCCTCCTGGACCCTTCTCCATGATCCTGTTAAGACAGAAATTGCAGCAGTAAAAGCTCATGTTTTTGTCTGCCAAGTAGACTTTCACTTTTGCTGGTGTCTCTTTGGAAGAGCTCCTAGGATTGATGAAATGATTTGCATACCGGAAAGTATATCCATTCTCCTATCAGGCAAAATTTATTTTGCCTTTGCATTCTGGAGGTTTAATCTATGAGTGAATATATTCACTTGATAATGCCAGAAGATTTCATTTCAGAGATCTGCTGCCCATTTGAGAAAGTGTGTGGACTCCATTTCTTCTCAGTGAGTGGGGCTTCCCTGCAGAACCTAAAGCAAAGGGCTCCAGCAATCAGCAGTCACTTTTTCAGGGCTGGCCCAACCGGAAGCTGAGGGGAGAGGAGGCCTTGGCAGGAAGGGCAGGTCTCTAAGAGGCTATTAAAAAGCAAATGTTATCTGGAAAGGAGCAAGAAGGACTTGAAAGAGAAATTCTGTGTACTTGGCAATTTTGCCTGTGGCAGAATCTGAATTCTATCTCTCTGTCAAGTAAGAAGTTTGGCATTAGCAATTCCAAAGAGTCATTCTGATTTCAGCAGCTGGGGGCAGGAGCGCTGTCAGAATTCCCTGGCCCTGGCTACAGCCACAGCTTTCATCCATGCTGGGGGCTGCAGTCCTGGTGTGGGGAAGCCAGAGGACTGGGAGGAGGCAGGAGGCTGGCTGCATTTGGGTTAGTCTGCTCCATGTGCAGGCCCTCCCAGAATTGTGACAGGACAGGGCAGCCTTTCGCAGATCACCGCCGCCCACTTGAGTCGCCTTTAGAGGCCTAAACTATATCTGATTTCAATTTCTTAGGTTAATTTATACTCCACTATAAACAAACTCTGGTAAAAGCTGAGAACCAGCAAGGATAAAGAAGCTGTTTTTCCATTACAGTCTCTTTCTTCTGATTGGTAGTGAAGTGAGTTTTTCAATAACAGAGATTCCAAATTTTACCCTCGGGGCTCTGAAGGGTGGGTATTAGAGAGGCAGTGAGGGGCAATTCAGTACAAGCCTGTTCCATGCTTGGCTCTGTGTTGGGGACTTTCACTTGTATTGAGGCCAGGGAAAGGGGAAGTTGTGCTCCCTTCCCCCATGGGGACCTAGAGTTTAACTGTAATTCACAGAGTGGTTCAATGTGGGAAAATGTAAACATGGCTATGTGGCCAGCCTAGGCCTCTCAAAATCATGTTAATTGCTGACTAAATCTCCTCGCTCAGCTGATGCTTCAGTATCAAGCTATTCTCTAACTAAAGTTTTTAATTTTACTTTGGGCATTTGGGGAGATGTGATGTTTTATGCAGTGATTTTTTCTGAGAGCTTGTTTTCTCCATTTCAAGTAATTGCTAATATAGCATATTTGGGAGCTGGTAAGATTTTTGGCTGTTAACTTCATCTAAAGTGCTAAGAGGAGCCTGATCCCAGATCAATTCTACTCCTTTGTGTTTTATTTTTATTTTCTCATTTTCAAGTCAAAACTTTCAGAATAGGTTTTCTTTCTCTGGGTTTTGATTACCAGGCTTGACACCCATTTGGTTCATTTGTAGGCTCATTGTGTCACCATCTAGTGTCCACTAATGTCTTAAAATAGTGGGGGATCTTCATCTCTACAGGTTGTAATGAGTTGCCTGCATTTTATAATCTTAGGTTCTTTGTTCCAGACATGGTACTAAAATAAGAGGTTACTGAATAAGCACATGTGATTTTTCATATATATATTAAATGAATTCTGTGTTTATGATTGCCGAGAGATTACCTGTAAACTTTCCTTTAGTCTCTAGTTAAATGTAATTTATAAATGGTTGCTATGGATTTGGCACCTTTAAAATATTCAAGTACGTGCTGAGATTATTTGTTTTCAGCTTTATTGTGGTATAACTGACAAAATTGTGATAATTTGATATATGTATACATTGTGAAAGTATCCCCCTATCTAGTTAATTAACATTACCTCATATATTTATCTTTTTAAATGTTTTGTGTGTGTGTGTGTGCGTGCATGAGAACATTTGAGTTCTACTCTCTGAGCAAATTTCTGTTATACAATACAGTGTTATCAATTATAGTCACCATATTACACATTAGATCCTCAGATCTTATTCATGTTATACCTGGGAGTTTGTACCCTTTTGCCAACCTCTTCCTATTTGCCCCATCATCAACCCCTAGCAACCACTTCCATGTATAAGTGATGCCATACAATACTTGTCTTTCTCTGGCTTATTTCACTTAGCATAATGCCCTGAGGCCCATCCATGTTCTTGCAAATGGCAGGATTTCCTTCTTTATCATGGTTGAATAATATTCCAGTGTGTGTGTGTGTGTGTGTGTGTGTGTGTGTGTGTGTGTGTGTGTAAAATACACCATATCTTTTTTTCTTCATTATGCAGCTCATTTCATTTATTTAGCACTTCTGATGTGCAAAGGACAGTACTGGATGTCATGAGGATTCAGGAATTGTTTTGTTTTTGTTTTGGGCAGCAAAATTATGCTCAGAGACTGATTTTGACTTTGCCAGCACTTTATTTAACACAGATTCACTGTGGGAATTTTACAAGCCAACAGCATACAAGATAATGTCTGTTAATAGCCAATAAAGAAATAACGTACTCTAAAGCAATGCTAGATTACTTGCACTATTGTTTCAGACAAGAGGAGAGCAATGGAATAAAGTCCAAATTTAGTTCCTTTGTGGATCTTTGTTATAAGCTTGGTTTCTCAGGAGAGATGTCATTAACCAACCATGAACTGACTTTCAGCTGATAGTACAAAAATTGCAAGTCCCTTGTTGCTGGAGCACATTGCAAAGGAACGAAGGCACCTGTGGAGACCAGCAGACTGGTTGTTCTGAGGGTTGTCACTCCAGAGACCGGTGCAGAGCTTGTGCCACTGCCTATGAGGATATGTCCCAAGTGGGGAACAGCTGTCCCCTCTCTTCCTGAGACTGCTGCACCGGTCTCAGGAAGTTAGTACCACTGCTGACCAAAGAGTCGCCTTGACCATGGCAGGAGCAAGTGTCTTAAGGTCTCTAGAGATGTTTAGGTCAGCAAAGTGTCGCCTTGCCCAGACCAACACTCTGGAATAGTTCTCATGAACTCTCAGTATTTATAGTGGAAATATCCCCTTGCATTAGCTGCTTTTCCACATGTTCTTTTCTATAAGATCCTAGTGGGGCCCCTCAGCAGCTGGGCTGCTGACCACTTCTCAAGGACAACAGATGAGATGATGACAACCTGACACAACTTTATTCTTGTACCAAGACAACTTTACTACTTAAAACAACTTTTTTTTGGTCTTTGTCATAAATAAGTAATTTACAACATCTTTGCTTAAGTCATGAACAAGAGTATTGGAAATCATATTAAACCAAGACACAACAGAGATGAATAAGCACAAGATTAAGGAACTCACAGTCTAGTGGTTATGTGACTCCACCAACAATAACAATAATAACCACAACAACATCTAATATTTTTGAGCATTAAAAATGTGCCAGTATACTAAAAACTAGGTGTCAAGCATTTCACATACATTTCTTATTTATTTATTGATATTTATCCTTTAAAAAATGAGATATAATTGATATGTCACATCATATTTTAGGTATACAATGTAACAATTCGACTTTGTATATTTTGTGAAATGATCACCACAATGAGACTAGTTAACATCTGTCACCATCAGTTATATTTTTTCTTGTGGTGAGAACTTTTAAGATCTCCCCTCTTACTTGTAGCAACTTTCAAATGTATAATAGAGTATTATTAACTATAGTTCCCCTGTTGTACATAATATCCCCAGGACTTATTTATTTTATAGCTGGGCTACCACATCTTCTTAATCCATTTATTCATTGGTAAACACTTTAGGGAGCTGAGATTATTTTTAATTGTAAAATTGGTATCAGTAGCAATTGTCACAGGGACACTGAATGTATTAATACATTTGAGTTCATGCAAAATTTAGGCAGAAGATAGAGAAGTTGAGGGGCAGTGTCTGTTCTGCCTATGGCTTGTTGCTTCCACCCAACACCCCATTACAACCATCATACCCATCACCCACTTGCAGATAAAGAGCAGTCAAAGCGTTTTTGCAATTCCTTTTCTGGGTCCTTTTCACCTATTTCTGAGTTTGCCAAACCTAAAGCTTGAAGCAGATCCTGACCCTTCCTGGAGCTTTCCCCTAGAAGGAGGGATCTGGCCTCTTGTGCCAGGCTTATACCAGTTGCTTGGCTAGTGCCTCAGTTAATACAGGACAGAGGGGCATACATAGCCCTTTCCCCAAAAGAATAGGTGACTGGGGAAATTTCAGGTCACAAGGGACTAGGCTACTGGAAGGCAGACCCTTATTCCTATGGCCAAGGCTCAAGGGACTATCAAGACAACCAATTTGTTGGGCCCAAAGAGTCACAGAGGTAGCCTGGGCCACCTCTGATTGAGGGAGAGGGACTCAGAACTGGGAGGTAACTGACTCCATTGTACGACTTCAGGGCAAGTATGAAAGAACTATTATACTTGATGATGGAGATAAACTGGGAGAGATAGGATCTGTTTAGACAGTAACTGTGCCCAAGTAGGAATTGTGAGAAGGGTATTGAATTGACCTAGATAGGTATTTTTTAAATGCATGTTAATTTTTGGCTGACTGAAACATTTCATTAGAAAAGCATATGCTATGACCTTGATACTCAAATAAAGGTCCATGAGAAGCATTGGCATCCTCTGGAAGCTTGTCAGAAAATGCAGAGTCTTAGACCCTGCCCCAGCCCTACTGAATCTGCATCTGCAGGTTAATAAATCCCTCAGGTGATTATATGCACATTAAAGTGTGTACATTACATCTCTCTCTCTCTCTCCCCCTCTCCCTCTCTTTTTGCCTTTTCTAAAACTTTTTATTTGGAAATAATTATACATTTATAGGAAGTTGCAAAAATAGTATAGAGAGGTGCCATTTTACCTTTCTCTCAGTTTCTCCCAATGGCTACATCTTACATAATGATCATACTATATAACTTCTCCATAAGACTACTAAACCATTAGACTGCCTTATTGAAAGCTAATGTACCTGCTGGTGCTTACCTGGGTTGCAAGCCATGGAAGTGACTTGTTCTACCTGGCAGTATTCTGTAAGTACAAGAGGAAATGGCATTGCCCAGTACAAGGGGAAGGAGGCAGCATGGCTCACACAGTGATGGGTGCTGGCCCTGTGCAGTTGTGGGCTCTAGTGGGGCTTTAACTGGTCAATACCAAGAGGAGAGTAATGGGGCTGGACCTAGGGAAAGGGCTGACTCCAGAGCTGGAATGATAGGAAGGCCAAGCCAAGTCATCAGACCCTAGGTAAGCACAAGTAAGGAGATTTAAATTTGCACGTGAGAAGCAAGGTCTTTGGGACAAATCTGGAATGAATGTTGATATTCTCCAAAAGTACACAAAGGACAGGACCCCAGCAACGGGGATTCCTACATAACTTGGTTTATTCATTTGTAAAACCATAATAAAAATTCAGAGTTGACGTGAAACAAAATGTATCATGCCAGCAAAAAGTAGACTCTCAGTAAACAGGCTGTTGTTATGACGTGCTAATATGTGTTGAACGTTCAGCTTGTAGGTGAGATACTGCACATAATTGCAATTTTTCCATCCATTGATTGCTTAATTGATTGAGTCATTCCTTCAACACACATTTTTCAATACCTACTATGTGACATCAATTGTTCTGGGTATAGAGAATGCAGATGGGTAAAACAGGGTTTCTATCTCCCAGTTGTTAAAAATCTAATTAGGAAGTTATTTCTAGAAGACTGTCAATGACTATTTCAATGAGAGTTGAATAAAGTACTATTAGAGGTCAGAAAAGGAAGTGGTTCATTGTGCCTGGGATCAAAGAGGGAGTAAGAATCATGGAAGGTATTCCTGAAAAGGTGATATATGAGCTGGGCTTTGAAGGATGGAGAAGAGTTCGCTACATAAAGATGGCAGGGGGAGTGTTTCCAGAAGACAAAATAGGAAACATCATGGACCTAGTCACAAGGGTAGGATGTGTTTGGAGAACTGTTAAGTATCCTAGTCACTACAGTGTGGGCATGGGATTAGGTAGTGGCAGGGTTTGGAAGATATGGACTAGAAATACACTTCAGGGTGAGATTTCAAAAGGCCTTACGTGGCATTTTAGGGACTTCAAGCTAAACACTACAGGCAAAAAGAAAATAGAATGGGTTCTGGCAGGAGTGGCATGGCTTTTTTTTTTAATTAATAATTTTTTCAACTTGCTGGGCACATGTCAACTGGTAAACATAGCTCAGTTGTCCAATCTCTAAAAAAATGACTTGTGGAAGGAGAAATACAAAATTTAATAGGAAACCTGGTAGATCACCTGACCTCTGACCATCAATAAAAAGGACAAAAAAAGAAAAAGAAAACTCGTTGCAATAAAAATTATTATAAAGATTGCCTGCTACCCAGCTATTTCTCAGACAGAAGGCTTAAAAACACCATATTCTTTTTATCTAATCACAATAACTTATATACAATGGATAATCCAGTGCAATAAATTCCATCTTTGTTCCCTGCACACATAACAGTTGCTTTCTACAAGGAAGCAACTGCTGCTGGACCACAGGCAGGAAGAGGAGGCTGAGTTGAACTATAGCTGAACTCCATTTAGTTTTTCTCTTTAACTATCAATCCCCAACTATTCAACTCCCTTTATCAACTCCCCCACAAACATTCCAACCCCTACATTCAGAAAAGCTCATTGAGACGCTAAAACTGCCCCCTCAACTTCCCGAACAAGATATTCTAACCCCAAGTATCTGGAGCCCAGAAAGGAGTCCCCGCTGATTTCCAAATAAGGTGGATTCTTGGCATCTGAAGGTTCAACAACTACCATTCCAACTCTTTGTGAGTGACCCTGACAGTCATTTCTGTTTTTGGTGGGGCATGAACTTTGAGCATTGCAGTAAGGGAAGTCCAGGCACTTGCTAGTATCCACATCTCAAGGTGGGTTTGTTTACTGTTAGTCACATACACATTATTGCTCAGGAAGTTACATTATACTGCATTTGATGAAGGATGTTAACCTATGGATATTAACCAATTCAAGATCTTAGGGTTAATACTTAAAGAATGTTAAACACCTATTATATTCCTTAACACTTGCTGGAATGTGGTTCTTATGTGTATGTGTCTCTTTTTAACCTTTATTTTTGAACAAAATTTAAATGTAGAGAAAAATGGCACAAATAGTATAATGAACTTTCATAAACTTTCACCTAGATTTATTTATTAATATTTTTAAGAAGATAAGACAATAGGCCAAATAATTGGCAATGCAGAGCACTGGTTAAAGTAACACTAACTACGTTAACAGACCGCCAAATCTCTCTCTCTCTCTCTCTCTCTCTCTCTCTCTGTGTGTGTGTATAGATACACACACACACACACACACACACACACGCAGTTATTTATTGTTATATACTGAACCATTTGAGACTAACTTGCAGACATCATGACCCTTTACCTCTAAATATTTCAGTATGTAATGGCATTCTCTTACAAAACTACTGTGCAATTATTCAATTCAGGAAATTGAGCATTGATACACCACCATTGGCTAGTATAGAGACCATATTCAAATTTTGCTGATTGTTTCAGTACTTTAGGACAATTTTTTAAAAATCCATGTTTCAATGCAGGATTAAATACTGCATTCAGTTATGACTTTAGTTCCCCATAATCTGGAATAGTTCTTCAGTCTTTGTTTTTCATGGCATTGACTTATTTTGAAGTCATATTTCACAGAATTATGTTCCCTGGTTCAGGTTTGTCTGATGCTTCCTCATGATCTAATTAGGGTTATGCATTTTGGGCCAGAACTTTACTTGGATTTTAATTTTTACTCTTTTTAATTAAGAACATGATTTTCAAACAGTGTAGTCATTATTAAAAAATTCTCCTGCCACAAAATATCATGATGGGTTTCAAGGAATCTCATTTTAGTGGAGTTGTCATCCCTCACCTTTACTAACACAGATTTCCTTTTGTCTCACCACACTGCTGTCTCTCAGGAAAGCATGGGAAAGTCAGTGAAGGGAGTGTGCAGACGTGGAATGGCATTTGCCAGTAAAGAGCTAGCAGTGACTCATGTTACTAAATCCTCATTACCTTTAGAAAATACACCACAAAATATAATAAATAATTCACATTAAACTGCACTTATCAAAACATGAAAAGTTCATTTTGTGATTCAACACCATTGACTAGGATCATTGTTAATTCTCAATTATTCATTAAGTGGACATGGATGATACCCAGTCACTGACACTAGTAAGAATTCAAGAGCTTTCACTGATTGAAATGTGGCATGCTGAGCCTGACAAGATGGGATGCACAAACCAAATAAACTTAAATGTATACTTATTCCTTCTTTCTTTCATTCACTCAATGAAATGCTATTGAGAAGCTACTTTACATCAGGCTTTGTGCAAAGTATTAGGGTTTTAGGGATTAAAGACCTAGCCCTTGACCTCAGGGAGCTCTTATTATAATAGAACCCAATATTCAACTCAAGACTCAGTGCCCGTTTTCCTCTTACTTAATAGCCTCATTTCATATTTTGTCTTAATTTAGGTGGTGATAAGGCAGAGAGATTCCCTTGTGGTAATTTTGTGAATCTTGTCAGCCTGTTGACATATTGCTGACACATATATAAGCATGTTTCCAAACCTCCCTAGGAGCTAAAAAGACTTCTTTCAGGGTTACTATCACCCTGTTTTTTAACCTGCCACCAACCTTTTTAGCCTGCATTCTCCTAACTTTCAGTGCGTGTCTGTGTTAGAGCCTGCAGAGGTATCCTTCATGCCTTGGATTGTGCCATGCACATCTGTCAACTCTTTAAGAATCTGTTACAGTGTGGACTTGCTATTCAGGTGATATGGATTCCTGGCTATGACAGGGATGGGCCAATGTTACTCATCACATCTGTGTTCTCTTCTTCTTGGGCCCACAGCTAGTCTTCATTTTTTAGAATTTTTTGTAGTTAGTTTGGTGTGGCCATACCACTGAGTTCTAGCCAGCAGAATGTGAGTATATATATATATATTAGTTCTAGGCTTGATTCATAGAAACTTGTCACACATGTGTTCTGCCATGTTCTTTTGCCTTCACGTGTATGGACCCCTGCTTTTCCCAATGAACAGGGGTACCTACATTGGATTATTCTGTAACCAAGAAATACATGCCTATATATGATGTCACTGAGATTTTGGTGTCTCTTGGATCAGCTACTATTACCTTAACAAATACCCTGTCACACAAATAGCTTTGACTCATTGTCTTACCTTCTGTCTGCCTTGGGCAGTTTAGCCTCTTAGAGTCTCTATAACCTTCTCTGACAATGGGTATAATCTGATAAGCATTCTTGACCCTGTTTTAGAAATGAAAGGATCAAGTGAGGTAAGATTTGTAAAGATACTTTGTAGACAATTACACAAATATAAAGTGGTGCTATTATTATTGGAGCTTGCTCCCATAGGTAGCTAATATAATGCTTTCCATTCAGGTGCCTCAGTTCCTTCCCTAACCAAGCAAAGTATACTGGGACTCTCACTCAGTGTATAGCTGGGACTCTGGAGCACCTGTAATGCTCAGCCGTATAAATCAGGATGAAGGAGCCCTCAGATCTTGCTGACTTCCTCCAACATCAGTGTATGGATCATGCCTGCCTCAGCGAGGCCACTGACTGTTACTTACTACCTAAGTCATGTCTCTGAACTTGATCTCCTGACCACCTAATTGCTTTGATCACCCAGGGCCCAATCATAGGTCTCAGGACTGTGAGTTTCCCAAGCTTTTCCTGGATCCCTAAAAGTCTCCTAATAGCAAACATAATATTGAGTGCTCATGATATATTGTTATTGAGTGCATTACTCCCAGGTCACCTTCGCAACCACCTAAGGAAGGAGAAACTTTCTCATCCCCACTTTGCAGATGATAAAATTGAGGCTTAGAGAGGTTAAGAAATTACTTAAAGTCACTCAGTATGGATGGATTCAAACTTATGTCGCTAGAAGACCTAAGCTCTTAACCTCAATGTATTCAATGGTTAACTCTGCTTCACAGCCAGCACTGCCCATTTCCTTATAAGAGTCTCATTACTGAGAAAGCCAAATCTTCTTGTAGGAGTAAAAGATTTTACTTTTTTAAAGGAGCCAGTGGCAATGATCTCTTTGGGTATTTCAAATGAACATTAATATTCCTGTACACTTTACTCCAAATTTATTATTTACCTTATTCATTGTATCTTAATTTGCCTATAAGTTATATTAAAGCAATTTTTAATGTTAATAACTCTGTGGGGGAAATGGCACCACAGCATTGCAGCATCAATGTTCAGCATCTAAAAGAAAGTACAGGGGTGGGTTGTCTTCCTGCTTGTGTAGGTCAGACTGCCTTCAGTGGATTCTGTGCTGGGCCATGAACCTAAGTCCATCCCAATGTGCTTTCCAGTGCAGAGGGGATGCCCAGGACATTTCCTACTTGACCAGTTACATTGCCTGACTAATAAAAGGCAAAATTGTTGGATTATTTTGCTTGCTATCTGATGGGGAGAGGGCTTGACATGCCAGGCTGCATGACCATCTGTGCTGAACCAATATCTCATGGGATCTCTCTCTATGCTGATTCCCAGCTTTTGCTCTATTTCCTACGGGAGCCGAACAATTTGGTTGCCATGCAAATATGTCATGTGTTATTAAGGAAAAGTAGCATGTGACAATTTATTCTTACGAAGTGTGTAAAGTCAGAAGTAAACCAGCTCTTAGCTGAATTCTTCAAATTTCAAAATGCTTAAGTTCCTCTGAAATTTGGAGAGGCTAAATCTCATTTTGACATCTTCATTATTATCAAAAGTTTAAGCACACGAGTAAACTTCTCATGGGACAATATCACTGAATTCACTACTGAAGTAAAAAGAAGAGCAGTATTTGATCAGCTAATACTTCACATACATCTCCTGTAATTCTCCAACCACTTTGCAGGGTAGGCCTTCTTAGAGCCATCTTACAGATGAAGAAGCGACACTAGGCAGACCTAATTAACTGGCCCAAAACACACAGCTAACAAGTGGCAGATCCAGGTTTTGAAAGCAGACAATCTTGTCCTCATAGCATGTACCCAAAGACTTCTCTGCTTGGAACGCATCTGGTTCCTGAATAAAGAATTCCTGTAATCTAAACATTGGTAGGAAGTTGTTATGAAGGGACTGTGAAACAAGAAAGAGAAGGCCTTTCTGCTCAGTTATAGTGAGCTTGCCCTCCTCATTGTGTATTCCCCACAAAAGAACCTCTGGTGACGCCAGAGGCCTCCCCCTCAGGGAGTGAACGAGGACCAAGCAGGGATCTCGGTGACTATCATGAAGACACAGCCAAAGAGACCCATGCACTTCCAATTAAACAGCATGCCTTCCATGGCCTGCTCAATGTCCTGCTCCTTCTCAAAGTGTACCCAGGGAGTTTCAGCTTTGGCAAAGGCCTGTGAGATTTCATGCTCCTTTTCCTCATGTAATAAAAAAGTCATTTTTGCCTCAAGCTAAGGAAAACACTGGCATTTTTAACTTTAAATGTTTGGGTGAGTTTTTTTAAATGTTAGATTTATTGTTGTTTTTTTGGAACTCTCATGGACAGTTGTAGTTTTTGGTTTCCTTGCTGAGCTTTTCTGGAAACGTCCCTGGAAACGAGGGTTAAAAGCAGAGGAATGAGGTTGGCTTTTAAACTCCAAGTCTGAAGGGTGGGTAGAAGATTTTTAAAAACTGTGCCTGCTGCATTTCAGATGACATACAACTTAGTTCTGGTCTGGGTGGAGAACAGAGGACCCTGGCAAAGATGTCATCTTACTCTAACCTTCTATAAAAACTAGAGTGAGATACCCCACTCTGTGTTCACTGACCAGCCTGGGGAAGTTTTCCTCATATGCATATCTTCCTTTGCTTATTAATTCCCCTAAAAGGAAAGCAGGAGAGAAAGATTCAACCCTTCATAACCCAAACCATATGAGGAAGAGGTAAAGCAGAGCCTTCACCAAGAATTCAGATGTTCAACGAGGCAGTCAGACTTCACCACACAGGCTCCAAATTCCAAATGAGCTTTGCCCATTTCCCCATTTTCTCTCTTACAACCTTAGACCTGCACCAAAATGCATTGCCTTTGGCTTTTTGCAGCCCATACCATTGCCTTGTAAGGCTTTACCCTCTGATGGTATTTCCTTTCTACTTCACGGGTAGGTTCAGGAAACTTACCCTAAAGTGATGCCGTCTTTGAAAACCTTGTGTCCCATAGCTCCTGGCACCACCCTTCATCCCAGTCTAATTAGACCCCTCCAGTCTTTCCTTCTTCCTCTCATTTTCTGAGGGTAGAAAACACTCTATTGTCCTTTTCCTTTTTGGTGACTTGACTCTCTCAGAGGATATTTATGGTGGAGTCTGCACTCCCCACTCCATTTCCTACTCATGTTTCCAGATCCTAGAGGCTTCTTTGGTAGAAGAGCATCTGTCCTATGTCCCGAGTCTCCCTAGTGAAGGGAGTGAGTCTTTTAGCTGGTCTACAAGTACCTGTGGAATGTCCACCAGGTGCTAGGCCCTGGGGATGCACCGAGGAAAAGACAGTCCTGCTTTGGAGGGGACTCCTCAGGGACTGGCATTCCTCTGAACTTCTAGGAGCCTCTGTCAGCCCTACTCTAGTGCCAGCCCCAGGGGGAACGTACATAAGTGATGCCGGAGCCTTCCCTCTGAACATTAACTCCTCACCCAACTCACAGTCACTTCTGTCACTTTCACAATGCCTCCCAGAACTTTCTACTGAACTGCACACTCACATTTGGGGGTGCCCATGAACACCCCCAATTCCTCCAGTCAGGCACCTGAACACTTTTTTAATGTCTTTTTTACACATATAATTTAAACACATAATTTTTTATACACGTAGGTATAATTTGGCTATTCCAGATCTATATTCTTGGCAGTTCTCCTGAAGTTTACATGAGCCAGATAAGTGACATTTAGTTAAGGGTAGCTCATCATACCCTAAGTTTCCACAAACTCTCCCTTTGTATGTTCTCCTTTGATATAGGGGTAGACTTGAAAGAAAATGATTATCTTAAATCTTATTTTACATGTCACAATATGAAGATTTATCCTAGACACAAGCACGCATTCTTAATTATATCCCCAGCATTGATCTGAGCAAGTATAAGATATATGGCTGCAAGTTGCTGGTGGTTTTGCATTACCATTTTAGGGCAATTAACATCTACCACTAAAGCACCTTCTTCTGCATAAGACAAAATTAAAAAGAAGCTTGAAATGTTATATCTTACTCAGTAAATGTTGTTACAATTGCATTTTAAAGATGAAGAGTTGAGCTTTTCATTTTTAATTACATTACTGAGTGATTCTTCAAAAGGGAACCTAATTGTGAAGAATATAAATTATTTTGCAAGTTTATGGCGAGGGACTAGTAATCTTCTGGGAAGCAAACAACCAACCGAATTAGAATTCAGCAGCATTCAATAGTAAAGCTTAAAATTTCTGTCTGGTTGTAATTCTTTTACAAAAGCCTTTATACAAGAATATTGCAATTGATAATTCAATCATTCATGAAGAATATTTACTATGATTCATGGGAGATACAAAGCAAACCTGTGTGGGTTTGAAGCTATCTCTCTTTTCTTTCTAGGGCTACCTTTCTCCCAGAAGTATCTCCTCTCCTCTCACATGGCCCCAATCTTCCTGGATCCCTCCTTGGAGTGCCTACTCAGATTGGCACCCCTGTCCTCTCCAAGGTAGTGATCCAGGTTGGCAAATTCACCTTTCCTCTGCTGTAATCAGAGTCACTCTTCTTTCCCTCCAAGCCACTCAGCTGATTAAACAAAGTCACAGTCTAGTGTTGATGACTAAAAGCACTTAATGTTTCCCCCTGAGGGTGTCTGCAGCTGAGACCCTGAGCCTGTGATGGTGTAATTTCAGATGGTGTGACAGGCTACTGGAGATATAATTGTTGGTGTAGTTTGATGTCAATCAAATCATACCACTTGTAGATATTAAAGGAACTGTTATTAAAGGATTTCATAAAATGACATTTTGCCTAAGGCCTTTCTTCGGGGCTTTAAATGATTAAGAAGAGGTCTTAGTGCTCTCCTAGTCCCAATAAAGTTCTATCTATCTGCCCTTTCTTTGAACTAGTGTGTGAACTTCAACCATAGATGCTGCCTTGTAGAAATGTTTCTTGTACAGGTTCATTCCCACTGAAGGGAATCCTGACTTTTGTAGAAATACAGCAAAGCCTTAACATTTGCCAAGGATGCATTGCCAGGCCTTTTGTTTTCTGCATAAAAGAAAGTAAAGTATAGCTTCCCAGGCATTAATGCATGTGAGGATAACAACAGACATTTACTATGTTTTCAGCACTGTTCCATGTGTTTTCCATATATGCTAAATGAATTCACAAAGCTAAAGAAGTATAAAATAAATGTAAATAATTTAACTGTTTTTGTGAGTTTGTAACATTTATACTTCAGGTCATTCTGTATTAACTCTTTTGATCTTCATGACAACTTTCACATGTAGGTAGCATTATTCACCCCATTTCACAGATAGGAAAACAAAGGTACTGAGAGGTTAAGTAATTTGCCCAATATTACATAGCTAGAAAGGGGCAAAACTGGGACTACAAACTCAAGCAGTGTAATCCCAGAATTCATGCTCTTAGCCACTGTGCCACACAGCCTCTCAGCAGTCACTAGGAGACAGCAAAGATATCACTATGCTTGAAGAACAGCTAGATTCGGTCATTAAATGTTTTTGCTTTCCACATCAGCCTCATTTGGCCACAATTCAATTTCAGCTCTCAGCAAGATGTCAGGGACCTCATTAGTATCAAAACCATGAATGATACATCTAAGACTGCTAAGGATCCCTTGTGTCCCTCAATTTTGTGTCCCCCACTTTTGTATGCCCCACACTTTTACATAGCATGATTCAACCTACACTTGTTGAATTAAATTAAATGAAATTGCCAAGACCTTTTTACATTCTATGACCTGTTGTATGGTCTTGCCATGACCCCATTTCCTTCCTACATTCTCTGTGTCCATGACATGGAACCTTCCTCCGTAAGCCTACCACACCTGCCCCAGCCAGAGAGCCATAGTGAAGGCCTACTACTGTCTACATAAATAACCCCCAAGTCTGCTGCCTTCACTTATGATGGGGAAAGCACAGTGCTCTTGTTTTGGGGGTCCAGTCTATTCTAGGCCAGAACTAGACCTGAAGCTGTTATATACCTGTGGTCAGGCAGTCAATCAGCCTTGTCTAGCTCATTTCAGGGGCCTCCCTCATTTGTCCTTCCCACATCACCTGCATCTCCTTTCCCACATTCACTAGCCTCCAACTGACCTTGGCTGGGGGACTCTGGTTACCCCACCCTTGGCAATTTCAATCCTTGTGACCCTGGCAAGTGAGAGGCATTAACACCTAAAATCCAAGGAGCTCTGTCTGTTTTTCGTGACCCTCAGACAGAGGGCCTACTTGCTGACCTAACTTTATGGCCTTGTCCTTGGCTCCTGGAGCCCCTGAGACTGAACTGGTCCTATTAGCCAAGGTTTGATCAACGGTACTTTATTTCCTACTGACATTTCTGCAAACTGAGAGGTTGCTCAGGGATTTCTAAGCCTTGAGTTGATTAGCAGTTAATGATGTGTGTTTTGATGAGAAAATAAAAGATTTTGCTTATCCACTTGAGAGGAGGAAAATTAGGAGTAAAAAAAGAGATGGAAAAACACAAATTCTCAGCTTTTTAATGGGGTTTAAAGTACTTTGGGTCTGCTGAGTTCTCAGTCATTGCTGGAAAATTCTCTGGGTGTTGATTTTATGTATCAGCTCTTAGGAAAATTCATGGAGTGTTCAACTCCTCCTGAGGCTATCAGGAGACACACAGAAGGCCAAAGGGGCTGCTGGACAGTCATTTCACTATGCATAGAATGTGCGAATACTTCCAGGAAGTGCATTTACACTTCCACTTGAAGCATAGGAAGAGAGGAGCCTATAGGGACAAGAGGCAGTTTCCAACAGTGGGTCCTCCATCCAGAGAACTATGCTTTATAAGCTCCCCAACTAGGTCAACATCTACAGAAAGGATGTTTTCTAAACTCATTCTTGGTTCACCATTGTTAAAGTTAAAGGAAGATGCAGAGGAGCTCCATAAAGGCAGGATGCAGAAATCTGAAAGAAATAGGCTTTGGAGTCAAACCAACTTGGCTTTGAATCTCATTTAACTATTCCAGATTTCTCAACCTTTCTGAGTCTCAGTTCTCATTCGTAAAATGGGCCAGTACTATTTAACTTGCAGAGATGCTATGAAGATGAAATGGTTCATTAAGTGAAATTAATTAGCACAGATCAGGTGCCCAAAGAGAGCCATTTACCGGTCCCACACCTCCGTTCTTTTTCCTATAGAAAGTATGCACTCTTTACTCTCTCCAGAGTACACAGGGTCTTTAGTAACTGACATTCAAAACAAATAGAATAAGGTGTTTAACATCTTCTGGGGGCTTGGGTTTTTTTCAGAAACAACTCACCAGGGAAACAGTAATACATAATACTCCCTTTCAGGGATCTCCTGATCAAATCAACAAAGTGTCCTCTAGTTTTTGCTGATGTTGAAATTTTACATATGGTTTGGGCCAATAAACTCAGTTGGAGTTAAGCAGCAAAAGCCTTGCTTTCCAAATAAGCCCATACAAGTGATGTTCTTTGATGATAATCTTATTCAGGCCAGTTCAGCCAGTCATAGCACAATGAGTATTGATAGTTACAAATGGGGTTGAATGAGAGGCTGGGTGAGGGTTTCCCTATCACTATTTTTAAAATGAAGACTTTCAGCACATATTAATGGCCAGCAGCATTATCTTTGCTGGGCAAGACCAGTCCATGTGGTAAGAAGTGCCCCTTGGTGAGCATCTGTTCTGAAGATTTCATGTGACGTTCATGGATAGTCCTAAGTCTAAGGGTAAATGAGAACATTAGAACATCTCAGCTATTTTAAAACATCTCCTCTCACTAAACTACCTTTGTGTCTGGGGTTGGAATAGTCAAATTTGTGACGAATCATTTGGGAAAAAGTTATAGAGGGAGCAGCTAATATATGGGGTAGTAAAGATTTTGCTACTACCCACTAGGAGATGCCCCAAGACCATAGACACATTTAAGAGCAGGTCAAAAAAAAAAAAAAAGAAAGAAAGAAAGAAAGAAAGAAAGAAAGAAAGAAAGAAAAAAGAAAAGACAAGAAAGTCCAAAACTTAAGTCTAATTCTTTATTTCTGCCCTTTGGGACAAATCAAAATTGTGTTCTCCCCATTTGGGGGCATTTTTTCACTCAAGGCTAGGGGCTTATCAGAATTGCCTTTCCATTCTGGCACCAATTCTGTAGGATCATTCTAATGCAGGCATTTGTTTCTCAATTAAGCAACAATTTTCAGACACACCTCTGGGTTTAAGGTAGCTTTAGTATGCTTATAAAAAGCCAAATGCCATTTAAAGCAGCTGGTTATGAATTCCTCATGAGATGGATGATAGTAAGTTCATCATTGACAATGGCAATTTTATTAGAAATGAAAAAAACTACAGCTTCCAATTGCTCAAAGTCCTGAAAGGATAAAAGAAAAGAATATTGAAGTTTCCCTGCATGAAAATGTGGTGGTAATGGAGGTGAAAGGGGTTGTCAGTTGCAAATCAAAGGACATAAGACCATTGGGAAGTCATTTGAGGTGTGTCTGAGGTCAAAATCATACTGGGAAAAGTCAGTGGGATTTTTTATTTCTTGTTTGGGGAGAGATGGACAAGAAAATATTCCCCAGTAAAAGCTAAGCCTCTCCATGTTCTCTCCAAACTTAGAGGTATCTTCTTCAATCTATGCCAAGCCAGGAAATAGAACAACACACATTCTTGGTATCTAAAGGCCTAGTGCTTGCATTTGTGCAGTGAGAGAATTGCTGCCTGTACACAACTGTGTGAATTGATTTTCCTGCAGCATGTTTGACCCTTCCAGAGTCTTCTGTCCGAAACCTCCTTGGATGATTATTGCTGTGGTTCTTTAAAAGATGCCTACAAAGCAAGATCCACCTATGGGTGCTAAAATCAGTGGGTGAACAATTGAAGAGAAACAAGCTATCTCTCTCAAGGTATTTACTAATTAGAAAGTGGAAATCAGTAACTTAATGAGGAGCAACACAACAGAGACACCTTAACCAAGTAATGAAGGTTAACATCATAATAATCAGGCATGTCAGCATCATGTGCCCTCCGATATGATGGCCCGAGGAGGGTACATTATCACTTCTATGATATTCTTGCCAGAAATGCATAACTTCAATTTGCTTATGAGAAAATAGCAAACAAACCCCAAATTAAGGGACATTCTGTAAGACAACTGACTAGTACTTTTCAAAAGTGTCAAGGTCAGAAAAGACAAGGAAAGACGGAAGAGTTGTCACATATCGAAGATGCTAAGGAGGAATAGATTCTGGAACAAGAAAAAGGACATTGGCAGAAAGACTGGTGAAATCTGAATAAGGTCTGTAATTTAGGTAGTAGTACAGTGCTATGTTAATTTTCTGGTTTTGATTATTGTACGACGGTTATAGAAGATGCTACCATTAGGGAAAGCTGGATGAAGGGTATACATGAATTATTTGTACAATTTTTGCAACTTTTCTGTAAGTCTAAATTTATTTCAAAATGAAAAGTTAAAAATAAGTTTCCTGGAAGAAAACAACAAACCAGCCCCTGCGCAGCATAATATTGCCATACCAAGTGCCTCAGTGCCTCAGTGAGCCAGATGGGGGTGCATAATTATCTTCCTCCATGTTCCGTATCTAATTTCTGCAAGTTGTAACTTGTGCAGCTCATCTTGGTCCTGTGGGTTGCCTAGGAAAATGATATTTCATATTTTAAGACTAAAAGGGTAAAATTGAGACAAGCCTCTCTAACTTGTTTTTGCCAGCCTTATTATTTGTCAGAAATGAGTCTGTGAACAGGGAAATACCCATGATGTAAAAAGATATATTTTTAAAAGGCTGCAACATGGAAGAGAGAATTTAAGGCATGAAGACTGCCAATTATTTGATTTTATTTCTTAAGAGCTGTGTACCTCTTGGCAGTCAGAATCCAATTGTTTCAAGTCTTCATTAATCAGTGACACCATTCATCAAATGGACACATTGGTATAATGAGCTCTCCTAAGTACAGTGTTTGTGATCTTTCTTGCATTATTAGTGAGGAATAAGGGGTGGAAAGAGTGAAATCACGTGGTACCCCATCTACTTAGTCTAAAACATACTTATGTACGCCACACTGAATTCACATCCTGTCATCTTTTCTGTTTCATCTCGTTCTTGTCTCTATTTCTCTGCCTCACTTCATTTCTGTCTCTCTTGCATGTGTAACAAATGAACCAAGGGCACCCCCCCACAAGTCCCTTAATTGAGGCAGTTCAGGTCAAATCATGATTGTTAATGGAAAGAAACCAAATCATTTGTCACAGAGCTTCGTTTTGCCTGCACTGCCTGATTTCCTGCTGTTATTGTACTTACAGTAGATGATAAAAGCAGTTGCTTCAGCCTCTTCATAGGAAAACAAATCCCAGCTGCAGTCTGAATCAAAGCACCTGGGGCTCTGGATCAGCTGGCATCCAACAGCTATTTTTCTAGTCTTCGTTGCTCCTCAGGTTGATTGAAATGAACAGTGCCATTTTTGAATGAAAATTAGCTTCTGCATTTCCAAGTACTACCTTTAGTCTCAAATGAATGAGCATTTAGGGTTACCCTTTGAAAATATGGAGGCCCCAGAGTCCTTTTCTCATTATACCACTTCAGAATCCATAGATTTCCTCCAGGTTCTAAAACTGCAATTCATGGGCACAGAATCACCTGTGTATTAAGATGGAGGTTGACTGTCACCCAGACTGGAAAGCTGTCACCCAGAGGTCAGGAGAGTGAGCTCTTCTTGTTGGGGAAGGACAAAGCATTTGATTGAGCATTTGTGGAAATGACGGTCCCCTGGAATCCCATGTGTTGAACACTTCCTCTAATTTTCAGCCTGTTGACACCAGATGTGGTGCTAGCTGTAAGACCTGTCTTACAGATGGAGGGACAAACACATTAGGTATGTCTTTGGTCATATAGGAGGTTCAAAAATTAACATGATAACTGCTGATCATGACCAGCTTTCTGGCCAGGTGCCTTCAACCCCAAAACAATCACGCAGGCCTTTCCTGGGGCCACTATCTGGTGCACATCAGTAAGAGAGTGATCTTCTCTTTCTGCAATCTGCTTCTGGCTGTGGCTCAATCCAGGCTGTGGCATGTGAATAGGGTGTGTGTGTCCTGTGTGGATGTGTGAATGGAGGTGGAGTGCTATTTGGAATGAAAGGATAGACCCTGAGAGGAGAGATTGAAGGATGCCAGGCATCCCCTGAAATGACTCAATTGTAATTTCTGAGACCATTGCCTTAGAAGATTTCAGCTCTATGTCAGGGAGTTCCAAGTTTGGCTGAATATTTGAGTCATTTGGAGAAGCTTTTAAAAAATATTCCAGGGCTCTATCCTAAGGTTATTGAACCAGAACTTCCAGGGGAAGGGCCAAGGGAAAAGTCTTTTGTGAAAGCCCAGCAGATCAGGTGGCTCAGATCAAGATCCAGGTTTAAGAACCACTGTTCTTGACCACTACTAAGCAATCACTATCTATTGACTTTATGGGGTACTGTGAATAAATTAAAAAATAATAACAATGTTTATCAAGCATTTACAATGTGCACAGAGCAAAGAGCTTTACATGCATAATCCTATTTAGTCTTCACAGTAGCCCTATGAGAAAGGAACTACTATTTTCCCATTTTAAACATGAGGGAACTGAAGTTTAGAGAAATAAAGTAACTTGCCTAAGATTTCATAGCTTATAACTGGAGGAACCAGGACTCATATACAACTGGTAAGACTTAGGAGTCTCAGTTCTTACTTACTAGATGATAATGCTCTGGGACACCAAGTATGTTTTTTAGATTATTTTGGCTCTAGGTTGTGGCGAGTGCCGGAGGGAAGTAACTACATCAGAAAAGAATGAAGCACAGTGCATATGTGTGTGCCTGTGCATGCTTGCACACATGAGTGTTAGCAATGTGGGGAGCAGATGGAGAACTGAAGAAACTAGTAGATGGCTGAGCCGGAGGGAACAAGAGTATGATGGAATAGTGAAACAGAATTAACTTTGGAGCCAAAAACTTAAGTGTGAATCCCAGCTCTGCCATTTGCTAACTGTATGACTTTAGGCAGGGCATTTAGCTTTTCAAGGCTTTGGTTTCCCTGCCAATAAATAAAAATAATAATACCTATATTACAGGCTTATACATTATAGATAATATTGATAAACTGCTCGGCACTGAGTAGATCTTCAGTTATGGCAGTTGTTATTAGATGTTAATATATTACCAAGAAATGTCCTGACCCCAAACTGACAGTTGTTATCAGAAATAATCTGACCGAAGACAAAGTAACTAGAAAAAGTTAGAACAAAATTCCTTTAGAAAACTTCCTGGAAAACATTGCATCTTTAGATGTGAAGAAAAAAAATGGTAATCCAAAACACAGTTGTCCTCTGGCCTATATGAAGAGTTATAGGAAAATGGTAAGGAAGGCTTTCCTAAGGATGAGAAGAGTAGATCTAAATGCTTTCAAGTATCAAGACAGTCATAAAGGATTACTTGTTTTTCTCCCCTCTTAGCATCCTGTTCTCAAAGGCAGCCTTGTGTTTTTAGACAAGACAGTGCTGGTTCTAATCTGGGGGCACCAGACAAGAGACCTTAGGGAAGAACAAATTCTTCCCTTAGATGAAGATTGTGTACAGCCCAGTATGTGTCCATTGGCTCGACATGGTCCTTGGAATTTTTCTGATGGGTTTGTATCCTGAATTTCACAATGATGGCAGGAGATAGGAAGACATTTAAAAGTTGCTCTACAACATCAAGAAGAAAGGCACTACAGCCAAAAGATAACTAACAGGGAACAATACTAGTCCTCCATTATTGGGAGAATATAATGGTTCCAGGGAGAGTAATTAAATAATATAAAAAGGATTTTGAGGAAGGAAAATTCAGACTTGCAGGAACAGTTTCTGCATGTCAGGACTTGTGAAATAGTGTTCCAAGAGAAGAGGCAAAAACTGTCTTCATTGAATCATGGAAAGTCAAGTGAAAATTGAACGTGATAAAACACTCCAGCTGGGCATCTCCAATCTAGTTCTTGAAGATGCATTTGACAAGAGTAAGACTTAAGAATGATTTTGAACTATAGCCATAAAAATGAACAAGCTATTCGTGCATGGAAAACATGGATACATCTCACTCATGGAAAACATGAATCAATCTCAGTAAGTATAATGTTAAATGAAAAAAGCTGAACACGAAGGTGGATACTGCATGATTTCATTCATATACAGGTCCCAAAGAGGTAACACTAATCTATGTCTTAAAAATCAGGCACCATAGTTATGTTTGGGGTACAGTGATTAAGAGGAGAGACAGAAGGGAGATATCAGGGGTGCTGGTCATGTTCTGTTTCTTGACCTGGGTGCTAGTTATGTGGGTCTGTTCAGTTTTTGAATAGACATTGAATTGTATACTTATGATTTGTGCAATTTTCTGTATGTGTATTTCAATAAAAAGTTAATAAAATGAAGGTTTTATCTATGAACAGAGAGCAATTTCTTACAAGAAAAACAAACCCCACATATTTAACCTCACAGTTTATTTCTAATTGATTCACCCATGACAATTTTACATTTTATTGAACTGCAAAATTTTCAACTTCATGTGCTGGTCAGAATTACCCTAATATGTCACTTCAGGTCTTCTGAGAAGCATATACTGAGATGGGATTAGATGTGCAAGAGATTTATCAGAAGAAATTCCTTTCAGGGATAAAGGGGAAGGAAAGAGCAGAAAGAACCTTAAGGCCAAAATGCAGATTTGACACCTTTGTAAAAAGAGAGGGGAGGATAGAGTATTGAAGACCTTCAGCCCATACCACTGTCCTGAGAAAATCTCAGGTTGATGGCAAGATCTTGGGCAAATATTGCTCAGTTCAAGACAACTGCACTGGGCAGAAATAGCACAGAAACAGACCCAGAAGCCTACTGCTAGGCCTGGGCCAGTGGGAGAGGGTCATAGAGAGGACAACGAGAGAACACTGCAGCTCGGTGGCTGAGCAATGCCTCAGGAACAGGCCAGCTTCTTTGTAGCTCCAGCACACAGGTGGTCTGGCTCAGAAATTGGGCAGGATAATTCTAGGGGGGGAAGAGCATCAAGATTATGCTGGGAGGGGCCCAGGCAGCAGCGGCTGCAGGGTTCAG